>CCAG010014015.1:0-50147 GCA_001077435.1 Glossina morsitans morsitans | reverse complement strand
ACATTAATAATAATAATAATAATAATAATAATAATAATAATAATAATAATAATAATAATAATAATAAGAATAAGAATAACAATATTAATATTAATAACATTAATAAAACTAATAATAATAACAATAATAACAACAATATTAGTAAAAAAGAAAATAATAATAATTATAATAATAATAATAATGATAATAAGAATAAGAATAACAATATTAATATTAATAATATTAATAAAACTAATAATAATAACAATAATAATAAGAATATTAGTAAAAAAGAAAATAATAATAATTATTATAATAATAATCAGAATAATAATGTTGATAATAATAATAATAATAAGAGGAAGAATAATAATATTAAGAACAACAATAATAAAAACAGCAATGATAATAGTAATAATAACGATTATAATAATAATAGTAATGTGTAATAATTATTATAATAATAATAATACTAATAGTAACACCAGAAGCGGGATTCCCGGAACTATTCGCAATAAACACTTATCTACTACCAAAAAAAAAAAATAGGATCGAATGATGCATCACATTATCGGCCGGTTACGTGGTTGTCAGCATTGTACAAATTGCATACAAAAATAATTTCGAATAGTTTATATGCTCACTGCATGAGAAACAACATAATAAGCAGTGAACAAAATGGATGCAGGAAAGAAACCCAAGAATGCAAAGACCAAGTTATAACTGACGCGATCATATTTGGCCAAGCTATGCACAAGCAAAGAAAGCATTTGACTTAATGCCGCACAACTACTTAGTAAAAGTCTTGCAAATCTACAAAGTCAATCACATAATAATTGAATTTTTAGAATACGCTATCAGTCGATGGAATGTCAGACAGTATACTGGTAATGAAACAAGTGACCGAATTCCAATATCTCAGGGCGACGCATTGAGCTCTCTTTGGTTAAGCTTAGGCATCCTCAGTGGACAGGTAAATAAAATGAAGAAGAAGGTGGGATACCGACTAAAACTAGGGATACCGACATTTGCATCAACTACCTAATGTACAAAGATGATATAAAGCTATATTCTCCCAACAAAGATAAGCTACATAGAATAGTAAAAGTAACCTATCAATTCAGCGAAGGAATTGGAATGTAATTTGGATGGAAGAAGTGTAAACTAGTAAACATCAGGTCCAGTGAAACAAGAAATAGAAACCGACTTATCCCGGAAATGCAGAAGCAGTCCAGAAACAATAGATAATATTATTCCCGGGTGTGGAAGACTTCCTAGCACGGAATACCTGGATAGGCACAATCTGGTACCTAAAATAGTACAAGAAGCATTGGCTAAGAGACACATTACACAAATACCAGAAGTTCCATATACAAGTATTAGCCAGCGCCTGTAATAGAGAATGAGAATGCTACGATGTATTATGACACCCAGGTCATAACTCACCGTCCATTTAATGTCAATAAGCCGGACGTAGTTGTACTAAATTGGCATAACATGGCCATCGCTCACAAAAATAAACAAACAGCATACTCCAATAAGTTTTGCAAATATACGGAGTGGACGCAAACAATGAAAGGCATGTAGAAGATAGAAAAAGTTACTATAACTCCAATCGTGAGGCCTTGTACCGGAGTAGTTCGAAAAACTGCTAAAAAGGGTCTTAAGTAGTTAGAGATTCATAATATACTGGAGAAGCGACTTTGACACGCGACTTCTTGCAACACCAGTAAAGAGTGATATTAAAAATAATCCATAAAACCATCAAGAGAAAATAGTACAAGAGCTGAGGCCACCTTCTTATTCTAATACATGCGGTGATGGGAGGATTCGCAGCCGTGAGCTGAGAAATGTAGAACTCATAAGAATGAGAATAAGAATAAGAATAAGAATAAGAATAAGAATAAGAATATAAACACTAATAATAATAATAAAAATAATAATAATAATAACAACGATAGTAATAGGGATAGACTGCGATAATGGTGCTAAATGGATATATACAGATAGAAATTGTAATAATAATAATAAAGAATGTTATTACTATCATTATAATTCATTTAGACCAAAAATAAAATAAGCATTTCTACGAGTTCTTTTTTTTCTGGTTTTATAATTTGTTGTTTCGTTTGTAAAATAAAACGTTTACAGCGGCAAGACTTAACCGAAGCGTCGAATTCAACGAAAAGAAATACAAAAAGGAATTGGGCTTTTCATAATCAGGTTGGAATTAGGCCATCTGATTATATAGCTATCGCATGCTACGCTCTCTGCCTGAACACTGAGTTCGAGACATAAGTGACTTTCATAAAGTTAACATTATTTAATTATGAGTCTCTCAGCGAAGAAAATTGGCAAACTGGTTTTGGTACGCCATTGGTGTGGCCCAGATGTATGCTTCAGGGAACCTGCAAAACAAAAATATATAATTGATCGAACCGAGATTGTGAGAAGGTAAGAAAAATTTTATCTGTCCATGCGGACGTTTGGGTACATTTGTAATTTTAATTAGATTAATAGTAAGATAAAAGGCTGAGCAATTAACACGCGGTACCTGCTCATATACTTCTGAAAGTAAATTTTAAAAATGACTTTTCAAAGTTTTGACATCAATAAGGCATACGCCACGCTAGGTATTGTATTCAAATAATGACATCAGCTGACTAACATCGCAGCAGATAGAAAACTTTTTGCAATTATTTTATGCACATGCTTAAGACGATGGGCGTTCAATATTCGCTCAGAGACTTACATAATCTTTTTGCACGTTGCGTCTTTCATCTTATTTCGTATTAACTCAGTATTAAATAAAAAATGAAAAATAATATTTAATTATCGCCATCCTTACTGGATTTCATGAAATGCCCATGAATCTTTTGACCCGTCTCTCTTCGCAGACATACTTATGTATGTAATTTAAAGTTACATTCTGAAGATTCTGCAATGAACGAATGTAGCTGTGGGAATGTGTGGTAAAATATTTATACAGGTTGAGGTAAATTGTTGATCATTATGCGTACAATTTGTGCTGAATTTATTGTACGTTAAAATATTTTAATTTCCTGACAAAAATGAGTTTTTAATGAAGTGTTTGGTTTGATTTTATGAAATTATTGCATGTACGACTGTCTGTCGTACGTTAATGGTATAAAAAAGGGAATAATTGCGTTTAAGTGATTACTGAAAATGAGTGCGTACGTTTCGTATGTAAGCATACATACGTATATATGAAATGTACAGCGGGGTGAGCTAAAGCGAAAGAAAGAAAAAGGAAATAATTTATTATGAATTATGAATTCCTGTACATCTGCATGAAGGTTGGTGAAGGAGGTAGGTAGCAATTACTTTCGAATCTCTCTTCAATGATTTTGCGATCTTGTTGTTGTAGTTTTCGCCAGTGTACGCAGTGCAGTGTTGTTCATTAACACAGTCACTCACTGAACTTTTTTTTCGTCAATAGGTAGCAAACAGAGCCATGGTCTTCAGCAACCACATGTCGGTAGTTTGTAATTCCTTAAATCTGCTTCAAACGGAAGGGCTAAAAAGGTCTGTAAAAGTCGAAATTTAGCCTCATTCGTGGAAAAATGTGTACGGCTGGATAAGATACTTCCGCCGCCTTCAGTTATTCACGGTTATTTTATATTTTGGGGAAAAAATTAAATTTATTTGTACGATCGACAGATTGGTTCCATTATATACGACCATTTTCAAACTCTACGATGTAACTGAAACAAATAAACCCACTGCCTCATCGCGCAAAACGTAATCACAAAGATTGTTTGTTTAGCTTCACTTTTTAATTTAATGCTAACCTATGTACCTTAAGACCATTGTACGATACAAATTGATTGCGTAGATCTTGAATAACCAAGAATTCTATATCAGCTTACGGTTGCAATATTTTCTTCACTACTTAAACATATTCCATCTTGTTATCAAAATAATATTTTGTATTGTATTTCGGAACGAGTTTTGAGATCGTGAACTGCACGACATATGGTTGCCATCATGGATTAAGAATTTCAAAGGAATATTTTGAAAATTCGTATATGGTAGTACAAGAGGAAATCTTACCTACAGAGTTAAGGATCAATGATGATGACTGAATATGTTTAATAAAGGAATTTTCTTGATTGTTTTATTATAATGTAATGAATTATTAATTTTTAACATAATGAAAATTTTTTATTAAACTTATTTTCATTTAAATAATAAATAAAGAAAAGCTAATCGATACTATTTTATGCATTTATACCCAGTGTACTTCTTAAGAGAACTCGTACTTTCCCATTCCAATCTCTTACTATAAAGTTTTTATCTGAAATACAAATATTTTAATACCCACATACATTGATGCAATACATTTACGCATACATGCATTTGCAAATTTATATATTTATATATTTATATTCTAAACATTATTATATACATTATTATTCAAAGCAATTTAGGCATATTGTATATGAAATATTTTATGTACTTTATGTATTTATATATCCTTTATGTGGTTTTTCAAATTATATGAAGATTTGTCTTACAGTTATGCTCATATGTATCACATATAATGCACAGCAAATACATGCGAGTTAGGCTGGTTTATGTATAAAGCTATTTGTATATGCATTGTTTTATTATATGGGTAAGTATATAGGGGATATAAGGGACTATATATACACATATATATATATATATATATATATATCAATCTTAAAGGCTACTTTACACCCAACTATAATATAATCAATTTTGGAATGCATATTAGCTTTGCAACTCGGAAGTCCAGAGACACCCTTCACCAATAACGGAGAATGTGTTTAGTACCGATCGCATGCGAACTTTGTAAAGCCCATCTATTTGGTCATACATTTCTTAAATTACGATAAAGTCAAGTGCTTCAGTTTTGACTAAATTAGGATTTTGTTAAAGAGAAATACTCGAAGGAATCAATTATTCTCGGATAACTTGAGAAATCATATGCTTTTGAAGCAAAATTTTTACTGAGGTTGAGTGAAACGTTGGTTGTCCATCCAGCTTTTATCCATGCATTATATCATGGAAAATTCCTTTTATTTAGTTATTCTCATTTCTGTCTATTTAGAAACTGCCTTCAATAAAAGCCCTGCAATTCCTCCAAAAAGTTTATTCTCGAATACAGGCTATGGCTATGTTGCTCGTGTTGACAATGTCGATATTCGCTTATACTTATTCCATGATATGTTAGCCTTAGCCATTTCCGCATTCATTTCGATTATATACCTAACCCTACGATTGCAGCTCTTGTCTACGATGGTTAAATAAAGACCTAATATTTCATAGGAGCAATAAGAGAAGACTACGATATTTCGTAGCTAATTGTAGACGCGCTCTGACAAAAGACTTCGAGTATATTTTCTGTACGACTATGAATTAACCGCAACTTATCGACTTTCAAACTGACTGCCTCTCATACGTAGTGAAATATTTAACGTCATAAGATTGTTTTTTAACGTGTGCAATACTTGCGAATTTTTTGTTGCTTCAAAGCAGCCCCGAATAGGACCAATTCTATTTTGTCTACGCACTAACGATCTGCCGCCCTTGGGCAAGTCAAGCCACGTCTTCATGTACTCGGACAACGCAAAACTGTTCTACGCCTTAAATTCGGAATACGGTAAACTGTTTTTCCAAACTGATTTAAAAATTTTTTTACCCGCAAGCTTCATTTTTAGGAAGGGATCTATTCATAATTGAGTGCCTCGTTCACTCGCTTGAACTGCAGAGAGCATAATCGTCCCTTGATCTAATTGTGTCACTTTATCACAATATTTGAAACTTAGTTCCCATTTACTTGTTGAACTCTCCAATAGATAAAGTTAGGTCTGCATTTATTACGCGGTCATGGTCAAGATAATTTGATGACCCCTATATAACGAGAAGGCTATACATGAGTTTAGTCAGATCAACACTGGCACATGTCTCTCCTTATGATATCACAGGCGTTGCACATCCAACTGGGAGTATATAACTATACAACTATACTTAACAATGCTGCCAAGTCAATAACGTCATTTATGAAGTGAACACAAGAAATACTTTAGATAGAACGACATTTCTCAAATGGAGATAAAGCTATAAGTAATAACCAAAATGCCAGCGCGAGAACGGATATCGTAAGGAGAGACATGAGCCCAGCTTTTGGCTGTCCGTGTCCGTATAGTGGTATACACTCAGTTGGATATGAAACGCCTGTGAGCGGTTTTATTTTAACCTCTGCTTAATCCTTTACACATAGATTTTTTAGTTTAAAATTCTTTTCTTTTTAGTTAATTTGAAGTTATTTTTATTGCGGCTGAATTTTATATGTATTTGAAAAATTGAATAAATATTTAAGTAAACAAACACAATGCATGGAAATTTGAAGCTGGATTGAAGTTGAACTGAAAGTGAATTCAAATTAAATTGAAACGGAGTTGTAGTTGATTTGCTATGCAATTTCAGTTGGTTTGAGAACTCAGTAAATCTTTGAAATGTAATTTGAAGTAATTGAAATAGAATGGAATGAGAAATGGAACTGAATTCATTCATTATTATTATTATTATTATGATTATCATTATAATTTATTTAGAGCAAGAAAATAGCAACCAAAACCATCCTCTCTTCTTTTCTGAAGATTAAATGGTTCGACTAGTCGCTTTAATAAAGTTTAATATCTTAATGACAATGATACCCATAGTTATAGACGTTTCAAAAACGAGTCTCCGAATATGGGACAAGTTTCGGATACAAGTTATAGTAAAACCGAAGAGGAAGTGATTTGCAATCAAATTAAATTAAAGTTGAATGAGAATTGAATTGAAAGTCAATTGAAAGCGAATTGAAATCAAATCGAAAATAGATCTATTTTTGTACTGATCATTTTTTAAGTCTCATGGTTCGAATCGGCCATTTCTAGCATAACTTTTGCGTGCTTTTAAGTCAATACCTACTACAAGTTGAACTTTGTGGGAAAAATCTATTTGGAAATTGTCACTTTCTCAGTAATTGGTAGAGCGATTTATAAATGCATTAAAATCTTCTCTAAGATATAGATATCAACCTAAACCTATAACTTATGTGCAATATTTTAGCTTTCTATTTCAACACCTTTGATTATTCGAGAGAAAAGATGGATAGACCTATAAACGAACTAAATGGTTGAGAACGAGAGAATGATGAGAATGATAAACAATATTTATCCCATATGCATGTCCCGTATATATATTCTCTCTAATGTGCATTCCTGACGTAGCAAACGTAATAACAAAACTATTATATGCGCTTTCTTTGATATTGAATATGAAAGGTAAGAGGAATTATTTTATATATGCTTAGACATTTTCTTTAATTATAAAGAGAGACAAAATGCATATGTAGATAAGTAATACATAAGGTATATGCATATATACGTATATAAGCTTTCTAACAGCCTATACGTGCACTTGTATTATAATGCAGAATGCATACGAAAGCATCTTAATGACCACGCAAACGTTTTCATCTCAATTCAATGCAATATCAATAACCCGATCAGAAAGATATTCAAATTAAATTTTCTTTTTTCACCGTAATACGTCACAGTTTATCGAACAGCCTTTGTCGATGCTGATCATCAAGGCATATTGCTCTCATAAACGTCGGCCTTGTTACTTTTTAAAAAATGGAATCCTGCTTTCAATCCCAGCAAGCAATAGTCCAACCATTGTTCGTGGCTGACAATAACCCTGAGGAAGTTATGGCCGCTTACTTAATCTCTTATTTGCTTTTCGTTACAATCTCAGCAGTTTGCAGTTTGCTTAACAGTTGCAAACATCATGTTGACATCGACACTCTTAGCGACGTTTTGTTCAATAGACCCATTATTGAGCGATGTTCTTTGCAATATCTGATGTCAAAGCAAAAAAATTTTACCGTTTCTGAGAGCAACAGTTGAAGTGAAGGTCATTCTGATCTTTCGACTTTTATGTATTCCGGCATTTACGCGCAGTAAAATCTGAGGTTAACTTTATTTCTTTGAAAAATTCTTCGAAATCTTTTCCTGTTGCTTGATATATACATGGATATTAGAATCCTCATATATTCAAATTCCAAAAATATTGATCGAGACCTTTATGTACATGCATGTCGTAGTTTAGCGTGCATTAGCAAGTGAGCTATTGATTATTGCTAATTCCGTTTATCCTTCTACGGTTATATCACAATCAGTCTTTCGGCTACAAAAAGTTGGCCTCAATATTGAATGCTTTGGTTTTTAATATGAAGGGTCAGAGAAGCTTACGCGAAATGTACTTTTGACAGAAAGCACGGGCTTACAATTCAAAACTGTAGACAGCAGAAGCTCATGAATGGATTCGCAAATTGGATAAGTAGCTTTGAAAGCTTTTCCAAAACCTAACTGCACTTTTGTTGAAAGTGACTATGACTGATATTTCGTTTATCAAAAATGTAGATGAATTTCGTTGATTCAATGCTCAAATTTCTGTAAGGCCCCAAGGCATGCGTGCGAAAGCAGGCTTCAGTTCATGAGTAGATTGAAGTTTTTAAGCGTGAGCATGCAAATTTTTCATGAGGATACCTTCTAGAAAGCTTCTCAAAATGCTTGACCCAGCTACTGAATTGATGTCTCTCAACAACATTCTCACTAACCGCTTCGATATTTTCAGTTGAAGAATGGCCAAAGTAACTCAGTCTCGGCGGTATTCTTTTATTCAGCTTTAGCCTCAAAACGAGCCAAACCGAGCTCGTTTTCGTAATGCTCTTGGTGAAAGCCAAGCGACAGAGACTTGCCTCAAGCGATATAAAAATTCTATTTTTCGTTAAAATCTTGTTGTTGTTCACTGGGTTATCTCTAGTAAAATGTCTTCTCCTATTTACCAATAATCTTAAGGTAAATTTATGCTGTAGGCAAGAACTTGAAGTACATATACGTAATCAAAACATATGTAAATTTTCCTATGTACACAACACCTACAGTAAATTAAATATGTTTAGGTGTGAACTTATTTTACATGTGTGCTTTATATAAAATGTGGATATAAAATGCATTTCTTAGAAGAGGAAATAATCCCCTTGAAAATTTTACAAGTAATTTATTAGAAATGAAATCTTTGTGAGATATTTAATTTTCTTAAAAGCAAGAAAACTAACCACAGCTTATAAAGGATTCTTTTTTTTAAATGTATTGTAGTTTTTATATTTTTCATTTTTTATTTTTTATATTTATTTTTTTATTTTTTGGCAATAAACCGCAAAAATGCTTTAAATTTCCTATGTTCGATATAAAAAGTTATTAAAGAAAAAATAAATCGGAATATTTATAGAAACAAACAGAAAAAAAAAATTTTTTTTTTATTAAATTTTCTCCATCATCTCAAAACAGCGTCAGAGAACTGAAAATATGGTACGTTTTTTTGATTGTCTTCATAAAGTCCATCTCGGCTTACTCAGCTAAGCTCTTGTAGCTCTTGGCTTGTACAGTCCAAGTTGAATTGTTGGTTAGGCCGATTGTAAAGTTGAATTACAAAACGGGCGACCTGTTCCATATATGCATGAATTAAATCTACAGATTAACTGTAAACGGGTATCCGATCTACATACAATATCTAAAAAATAGAGAGAGGCAGAAAGAGAAAAGCAAGAATCTCAATATTTATCTTTGAATCTATGTCACAGATAAGGACACAAATTGCCTAAACCGAAAATAATCCTGTTTGAACAGATGGATATTCAAAGATCGTTCTAAGGAGAACGGATTCCTTCCTATCTGCTTTTTTATTTAAATCGACAGAATTTTCTCATCTCTGAAGAAAGTTCAGTACAGAGGAAATTTCTTCGTTTCGCTTGTTCTCATTTGATTTAAGAATAGGATAAAAGGAAATGTTACCCGCATCATATTAGCAGACACAGCTATCGTTAACATTCCAAGGTTAGATTGTCAGTGAAAGCAAGCTAGAAAGAACGAAATGTTTGCTATTATTTTTGAATTTACAAAGTAGATGCGTTAAGCATTACAACGGATCAGTATTAGGAGATACACTTACCATTTCAATTCTTTCGTAAATGTTGTCACAGTGTGAGAGCAGTGAAGATTCCAGCAGAAGTTGCGGAAAGCTTTAACTGAAACGCAGTATCAACGTTTAGAACCAATCACAGTTTGGTCCATGACGGCTGAAGCTGTTGTTTGTCCACTTCAGCAGAAATTGTTACGATTTGAAAGAGCTGAAGTCGTACGGAACCTGATCTGGCATCATTCCTATTACATACTGAAATATTTAAATTTTTAGGCATATTTTCATCCTAAACCACAGCTAGTCCTTGGCAGTGAGTCCCCGAAAATGAAAAGGATCGGATATGTGATCTTGCAGGCTTTTATGGCCAAACTAATGGATCCTATGGGTTTTCGGTTGTTAGGCCTACTAACCACTCTAATGACAGCTGTGTGCTGACCTTTTATCTTAACGTCAACTTGTTAAGCTGATTCGGTTAAAATATTGTTTCAAAATCTTTTATATTTTAAGCCTTTCACTTATTTACATATTTTTGTTTGGCTCACATACATATTTTGATCCTTGCAATTATTTTTATCTTAATCGGAAATTTTGCATCTGTGTCTTAATTACAAATGCTTGCGAAAAATGTTCAATAATTTTGTTACTCTCCCCCTACTCATAAAAACGCCTAATATCAGCATACCAGTTTAGACAAGCATCGGCATATATTCAACTTAAAAGACATAAAAGCATACCCTACACAAGAAGATAAAAGTGTGTTAAGAAGCATGGTTTGTTTGATGACCCCTCCCGGGTCAATTGCAGGCAAATTTAATTTTAAAATATTAAGTTCCCGGAGAGTTCTCTTTGCCAACTTGTAATAGATTCTTAGTTCTCGCCGTCAAAAATATGAAGATGCATATAACGCTTGGATTTAAGGAAGACCCTTTCAAATATTCGAAATCTTCCGAAGGAGAAATTTGGTATAGGCGCCTCAAGCCATTGACTGACCTAATGCAGGGCCTGAATAATGTCTCAGCTGTGATAAGAAAAGTTTTGCTCTTCCATTCTAATCCTAACACTAATGCTCGCGAAGCAATGTAGGTAAGTAAAACTAGTAAGAAAGTTATATTCGGCGGGGGCCGAATCTCGTATACCCACCACTACGCTTTTCACATTCTACTCTCCAAATTCTTTCATTTGATACGCATATCACTGGTATTAGAAAGAAATTTAAGCCAGTGTGCAAACGTAAATGCACGAAAGCAGCTAAGTCAGGATTAGCTATCACATAGAGAGTTTGCGACGCTCCCGATACGCACACGAGTGGACGAGTGAAGAAGGTTTAAAAAAAACAAACTATCAACGTTGAATGAATAAAGATATAAGAAGCAGTTTTTTTTCTTAACTCATGCAAAATAATAGGAAAATAAATCTTAAGTGAAAAGTAAAAAAATACACGTACATCTGTGGAATCGCGGGATTGCTTAAAGAAGAAGAAGGCTTTTCAAACGTTTGTCTAAAGCGAATCTCTTCTTGAAGCTTACAAAAGCAATAATAAGGTTCAGAATTTTATTCCACATTCGGCCTTTTTGTTTCTTAAATATTAAAATATATATGTGTACATGTGCTGAGGTGCGACGACAGCCGCAAAAAATGTTCTTTGGTTAAATTTATAAAAACACAAATATAAACAGATACCTACAACACTTACCCTTCATTTGATGTTTAACATATCAACACATAAATATCAGCAACAACAACAACAATAACAGCAACAACAACAATAGCAACAACAATAGCATTATGTTGCATGTAGAACTGACTGACATGCACAAGTCAAGTCAAACTAAAGCATAACATCGTGCCCTAACTGACCGTCATGGCAAGCAGATGAGACAGACAAACAGACGAAGCAAGAGATAGACGGATAGATAAAACGGCAGGTAGAGACCATGAGGCGATTCGAAAAAATCTTATTTCTTCTTATTACTAACATAACTGACTGACTGTGTGAGCTCGATTCGAAGTATTGAACGGTATGCAGCAATACTTTTGCACTTCATTCTACGGATTTGTGCAGTGCGTGTGTGGTTTCTTATATTTGATCATTTTCAGAAAACATAACATAGCAACAGATTTTTTTATGTATGTATATGCATCTATAACTAAATAACTCATACTTGAAATTGTCGATTTTCTTAATACTTAACATACCTACAGCAATTGTTGCAGAGAAATTGTACACTAGTTGTTATTGTTCTCAATAACATTTTTTTTTTTTTATTGCTACGATTCGACTGCATTGGCTTACGACGAAGCGAAAACACAGTTTATTTAAAGATCTGGAGAAACGAGTTAATAAATAAACGAATTCAATTTTTAGAAGTAAAAAAAAAAACAAAAGAAAAGAAAACAGCGGTAAATAAAAAAAAAGACTTAAATTTCTCTTTAGCATCTTTCGGTAATAAACACAAGTATTGACAGACGGAAATAATTAGCTAAGAAGATTTAAGGGTAACTTGTCTTCTTGACATGTACTGTATCTGTCCGTTGTTATTGTAGCAACAAGCGACTGACTATACGTAGTAGTTATAAAATGAAAATGTTTGCAAAGCAGTCTTATGTCCCATTGTTTCGTTTTCGTAGTTTGTTGCCCATGCGGTTGTTTCTGCTTCTGCTTCTGCTGCTGCTGTTTGTGCTGCTACTGCTGTATGATGTCGTTGTCAGTTCTGCCAGTATAGGCAAGTGGGCTGTATACACTAAATACCAGGCAACAACAACATAATGTTTGTTACTAATTTATATGCAAATGAGATTCATTTGATGACGTCGACGACGGCCCGACTACTTACCGCATACACATAACTTCAACGTAGCTTATTAAAGGACAGCAAAGCACTGTATTTTCATTTGGTCCATGATAGGACGCTTTTTGGGTAGTTTGTCTTTTCATGTTCACTTACTTTTGTCCTTATTATTATTATTGTTGTTGTTGTTGTTGTTGTTGTTGTTGTTGTTGCTTTTATTGCTGTTGTTTTTGTTTTCATTGCTACATCCCTAACCATAAACTTCGTGTTGATTATATTAAGTTTGCAGAAAATGTACACAAAAGACAAAGAAGACGAAGAAGTAGAACAAGTAACAGAAAGAGAAGACTGAGCGACAGAGGACAAAGTAAAAACAGTTGTAGAGAGCCCGGCAATGACAATGTTCACTAATGTATGTAAATGTGGAGATACGTACATAGATTTGTGCATATATTTTACTAACTAATATTATACTAATGCAGACACATAAATAAATGAACTATTGCAGCTTAAAATGAATTAAGCAGTGACATGGCAGGGGCGTAATGCTTAAAAAGGCAATAGATGATCATTGCCAAATAGATGTTTAATAGTTCATATGTTACATTAAGATATTTGTATCTTAAAAATGATTGCAGCACTGAGAGATACCTCGGACAGACTGACTTTTTATTCTACTGACCGAATCAGAATTACTTGCATGTCTGTGTGTCTTGTGTTCAATGTAAAGATATTTCGATGAAATTTGGTACATTGACGTGTTTTGACCCCTGGAGAAATGCTATTGCAAGCGCTTCGCGTCGGATCATCTCCACGACCACTTTCCGCATAACGCATTAAGTTGAAAAGTCGTGAGATGAATAAATGTAGTATGGTGTAGGGTATTTTATAGGGGTGTAGGGTATATATATGCTTCTATTTATTTCTTTAACCAATTCTAAAAAAATATTTCAATTTTAATTTTACTTTCTAGCCTGTTTTTATACCGCCGACTCGTCCTTTTATAAGGACCTTTAAAGACACTAAAGGAAAACAAACGCAGAGCGAAGTCTTCACTTTTTAAAAAAATGATCGTTTATAGCTTGTTTTTTATTCCAAGAATTCTATAGGAACGGTGAATGGGTTAAATCATCGTGGACAAAAAGCTTTCAATACTACCAGGTCACGAAATAGGACGTTATTTTCGTTGCTAAATCGATCGTCGAAAATACCTCTAATAAGCGACGAAGTACAAGTGTCTCAACTGTTTCGGGTCATTCAATCCACTAACGTCGTCTTCTTTAAATGTAGTTGTACGACTACACATTGTTTGTTCCGAACGTGATTATCGCTCGGTTTCTTACATCGAGGGAATATTCTACGAATGCCACTTTTAGTTCTAAAAAAGACCTACGGACTATTGTCTCGTTCAAGTCATCACCAATATTTTCTGAATGGACCGAATATTCTTCCCTTTTGCCAACTAATTGTTGTGGCCCTAAGGAAATGTGACTTAAAAATTTTAAATTTCAATTCGAGAACGTAAATGAAAATGTTCCGATTTTATTGAAAACGAAAGGTCACAAATTCTTTTGTAATTTTTTTTTTATTAATAATTTTTTATTATTATTATTATCTCTTTTCTGCATGTACGTATAACATAAATGCCAAAATTCATAAGATGATGACATACAGATGTAGGAGGACTCTTGACAAATCTACATGAATTTTAGATAGCATCAAGCGTCAAACGAAATGTATCAAAATTTTATGACACTTCGACGATTAGTTTACAAGCTTCAGCCTCTACAAGAACACAAGTAACATGCGTTTTGTCAACGCATTCCATTAGTCAAAATTGTGAAATTTGTTACTTAATAAACATTTAAGAAAAAAAAAAGAAGTTCACGAAGAATTGTTGCACTATGATTAACGAGAGAACTTAAAAAAAGCATAAAACATAAGGAATATCTAGGAAGAGACTCTACATAGGTTTTAAACGGCCCGATTGCAAATTTATGTCCTAAGCAAAGGTCGAGCTTATTAGTTTCTCTAGCTATCTTGTATAATTATTTATTATACAAGGTCACTAGTTTTTATTTTTGAAATTTTGAACAAATTTTTATTAATTTCGTAGAAATCTCGCTAAGGAGACGCTTCTGTGTTAATTAAGCTTTCTTTGCATATCATTAAATACCTACACATCGCTTTCTTAATTTGACTGCAGACATTCACGCATACAGAGAAAATCATATATATACATACAGACATAGACTGTGTGTCCATTGATGTTCTTTCATATCATACACACGCACTAAGGATGAGGAATTTCCGCTATGATAGTTGTGGTGCCTAAAAGCCTACAAAGTATAATATGCTATATATGTGCTGTACACTGTGAAATGTCGAATATTGGTGAGCAGCAATGGAATGAATATATGGCCGTGTAGGCGAACACAGGCTTTCTCTAGCAGCTCTCATGCAAATTGTATTCAATCTAATGCATTGACTTACGCAGGATATATATGCGAACGCATACCGAACGTATAAACATAATTCTAACTCATTTTCAAAGTCTATGAATGTACATAAGTACGTGCGTATGTACGTATGTACATACGTAAGTGTTAAGAGATATGCGTGCGTATAGTATATGCAAGCAACACAATTATAAATTTGTCCAGCTCTATGAATCCTTTATGCAAACTACTTTGCATATTACCCGAAAAATTTCCATAGCTTCTTGAATAAAACTGTAGGCATTGCATGCCAGCAGAAGGAACGAAAGAGTTTTCTAACTTTATGAAAACGCTGCTGCTATTGTTGCTGCTATTGCTGCTGCTGCTGCTGCTGCTGCTAACGGTGGGTAAAGTGTTCTTAGAACGAAGTCGCAAACGAGAGACGAGCAAGACGACATACTCTAATAAAGTTTATTTGTATGTTTGCTTAAGTTTTTGGTATTAATAAACCAATGTTAGAAAATACAGATTACTTTGCTACAAAACTCATGTCTATCCTCCTTCGTTTCCCATAGATGTTACGAAAGTTGTACATACTTTGTCAGCTTGTTGGTGTTGTTGGTATGGGTTGATGAAAATTAGCAAACGCATGCCCAACGCCTAAAATGACCAAAGTGAAGATTGTTAAGGTGTGCTTATCGGCAGACGGGAGAGACGATAAAGGCAACAGCAAAGTAACAGAGTGGTAGCAGAAGCAGAAGCAAAATTTGAAACATGAACGTTACAAATTACGAATATTCAAAAGTTTGCACGCACACAAAATCACACGCACACGCACACGCACACTCCGAAAAACACATTCGCAAAATTTATAGAGAAAAATCGAAATTTTGTCCAAGACAATGTAAAGACAAGAGTTCTCATCCTTCACCTTCTCAAACTCTCTTTTAACAAAAGTGCTGTACAATGTTGCTTATGTCCTGCTTAATACATTCATAGTTATACATGGGGTTGCATTTATATGGCCGTGTATGTTGGTATATGTGTTTTTTTTTTTTTTTTTTTTTTGTTGGTAACGCATCGAACAAGTTAATTCATTTAAAGGGCATAAGGCTGCTGTAGATGTAATGTAGCTGCTGCTGTTGTACTGCGTTTCTCTTCTCTTTACTTTTATCAAATTTTAGGCGTGTTACCAGCATTATATATATATATACCTATATATTTATATATATATATATATATTTATATATATATGTATAAATATAAATTTTTGTTTTTGTATATGTTCATTAAGTTGAAGGAACTCTTAAGTAAATGAACATGAAATGACAAGCAAACTAATTCTGCCATTATTTCTTGCCCCGGCCTTTACAAACACAAGACAGCATCTTATTTTGTCTAATATCCTTCTTCTTCATCGTTTCTCCTCATTACCACCAGCATTTATTCTCTTATTACTTAAATATATATCCAAACATAAATGTATGTATGCACGTATACACATCTATACACATGACACACGCACAAGCAAGCATACATAGACACACACAAATATATATATATATATATATATATTGCATGCTATTAGTGAAAATGCATTCTTAGTAGATTGTTGTCTTCAAATGCATATATTAAAATATTCTGTGTGGTATTAGCATTTAAGGACATTTTATTGTTGCTGTACAGTTTGTGCTACTGGTAGCGCTGGTAGCAAGGAGTGGGTGTGCATTATTGTTTTGTCCCTTGTTCAAGATTTATGTTAGAATAAAATAATACCTCTTCATCATCATGACTATATAGTTGTCCGCAGTAGGTGGAAGAGGAATGTGAAAGGAGTGGGGGAAAGGGTGGATGTGTGGAGAAAGAGACGGAGGAAGAAAGGCTTTACATAGGATTGCGGTACTCCTTGGTCTATTGTTATTTTTTTATATGGAAAATTTTTGCATGCGTTTGTACGTAATTTTATATGTTTTCTTTTAATTAAATAAAGCAGGATTTTCCAAAAACTATCCACTTAGTTATTATCAAAAAAAATCAATATTCAATCTTTAAACGAAAGTAATGAGAAAATTAAATAAAAAAAAATATTTAATATAACTTACTTCAAGTTAAGCCAAATTAAATTTTCTAATTAAGTTTTAAAGCGCACAACCTAAATGAAATGAAGAGAGAAGAACAGAGAAAAAACCCGCATGAATATCAATTTGTGTTTCAGTCACCCATTTATTTATTGTACTTAGTATTATTTATTTTTTTTCTTGAATTCCCTTTCCTCTGACACCTATGGTTTTTTCGACTTTTTGATTACTTCTTCATGTCCCGCTTTTAAGAAATTCTGTTACCTTCATTCTTCATTCCTGTTAATAGATTTTCTTCAGCAAAGTTTCGTTATTAAAAATTATGTTTCCGCTTAATAATGTTATCGTTTCTTAATGTTTCTGCTATTAATACAACTAAAGCATTTCTTCTTTACATTTTGTTCAAGGATCAGGCTACTGCCTATGAAACGATGTAATACGTACGATAATGTATATTAGGTAGGTGGACGTAAACTTGTGGGATAGTTAGACGACATTATTGTAAAAAATAAGGAGCCTCTTATTGGACACCGCATAGAACTGACTCTTTTTACCACTTTTCAGAGAACATTTTTGCCGTCTTCTCGTCTTTATTAAATTTCTTGTCCGATTTTTCGTCGACAATTTTTGGACATATGACCTTTTCGTTTCAAGTCAATCATGCATAGAGCTAGTCAATCAACATGCAGATCTGCATGATATTAAAATATTAAAACTTCGTAAATTAGTGTACCTATGTTGCTATCCGTCGTTAGAGAATGTGGTTGTTTAGCGTTGTGAATACTGTGTGAGCTGAACTTTTTTTTGAAACGATGCGTGCTATTATCGAAAATTCAGTCATAACAAATGGGTGGCACCATGATTTTTGCTACTGACTGTAGCTTGATCAGAAACTTTTACGTTACGTACGTTGGTAAGTTTCTATGCTCGTTATTAATCTCTTTTTTGGTTTTTTCTTTTCAATATGGGTAATCACTCCGGGATAGTGGACCTTGCTATTCGTGTGACCCAGTGATACTTAGAAAGCAATACGCGCAGAGAAGGACATAGGGAGCGAGGAAGTGGGTGCAGAGTATTGGGTGTGTGGCCAAC
Source organism: Glossina morsitans morsitans (assembly GCA_001077435.1). NCBI lineage: Eukaryota > Metazoa > Arthropoda > Insecta > Diptera > Glossinidae > Glossina > Glossina morsitans. Next base: position 31,745 of record CCAG010014015.1, on the reverse strand, counting down.
AGGTAAGTATCTACCCCCTTTACATGACCACACACTCATTTCAGATACGTCTAGGTATTATGTGACCTATATGCCGCATTGAGATTTCAAGCGAACATTCACTTGATAGTCACATCTCTTATCTACACGGCTAATCGGGAATGTAATTGTATTATTATAGAGATTCACGAAAAAAATGGTAGTGAATAATTTAGATCTCTTAACCATTGAACTTGCTTTTTACACCCAGATAGCTTCAAATGGCTTCGCACTCATCAGAGATAGCTGCGAGGCGAGATAACTATTTTAGAAATACTTGTATGCTGAGTTTCTTTGATCTTGCCAATGGATTTTTTGTGATTGTTCTCCGCCAGATAAAGCGCTTCTCAATCAATTGCTTTGTCATCCTCATACCATGTAATGAAAATATAATTGATGCCCACTGGGAGGCAAATCTTCAAAATCTAAACTTCTTGTACAAATCGTTGTCTAGCTTTAACTGCACAAAAAAAAAAATAAATAAAATTAGACGATGGGTTGTTTTTGTGAAGTAATAAATCGGTATTATTTGAAATTTTTATAATTGCCTATCATTAGGAGGCGTTTTGTCTATTTTTTATTATTGCCTGACATGTGCATCGAGGAGTTCAGAAAAAAAACGTACTTGAGCACACGTTTTTGTTTCGCATGACCATCGATGAGCATTTATTATTAATTTATTAGTCTGTATGAATGTTTGCTTTTAATCTTCATAAAAATTTATCAAACTGAGTATTACTTTTTTCTTTTACAAAAGTATACATATTCAGTACTGAAGGTATAAATATAGGAGAGGATTAAACAAATCGCACTTAGGTACGACAAATAGCGAACGAAGGATATGTAAACATTAAGCGAGGACGTTTACATATATATATATCTATATATATGTATATGTATGCATATATGGAAAAATAGGAAAAAATTTTGGCATTTTTAATTTATTATGTCTGACAATGATGTTTCTTTGGTTTTATTCGGCGATTGCCGAAATATCGCAAAACAACGGAGAACCAAATCCATTGGACACCAAAGCACACTAAAAGAAACACCAGCGAACAACAACATCATATGACCAACTACCCAGGCACTCATGCTATTTTTGTATATGAAGCTGCAAGATTGTGCTCTGATACCTATATTTATATATATGTATGTACATATATATATGTATATATATATATATATATATATATATATATAAACTAAGGCTTGAACATAACTCTGTGAGAAATTATTGCATTTTTTATTCTTTTCATGGGTGTGGGTGAGGAAGTCAGTGAAAAGCATGAAAGAATATAATAAAAGAAAGAGATAGAAGAATGGCGAGGTAACGAGAAAAATAAATTTTTATACGAATCTGTAATTTTTGTTTTTGTTTTGCTTTCACTTTTGTATTTTCGTTAAAACCAAATTCCGCGATTTTGTACTTATTTTGGAACAAAAATCGAAAGAAAAAACAACAATGGCAAGCAAATAAAAGGAATCGGAATACATCAGCAAAAATATGCGAACATATAGAAATTTGTTTTTTTTCATTTTGGTTTTTGTTTTGCTTTTTTGAGCTCATGGAATTGTGGACGCTATTGGGCCCACCTCAAATGTTACTAGATCTCTAGAAGATGACGACGGTGACGATAATGACGACGACGATGATGATGGTGATGCTGACGCTTATGTGAATATGGACGGGAAAATATTTAATAGTCTACTATGGCGAGATATGGGTGAAATGGTTAAACTGTACCAAAGCATTGTTTTCCTTAATTAATGTTTAATCAGCAGCACAGTCAGTTACCAAACTTGCGCGTAAAGCGAAAAGCACAAAGCCCACTCAATCATTCACGCATCCCACACCTCCGCCGCCGAATTTGAATTCGCAACTCTTAACAGAAACTCATCTGTATTGAAACATATATATGTGTTCGTAATAATCAAACAAACAAGTAAATACTTACACACTTCTATATATGTTACGCGCTCTTACGAAAGTTATTTCTACGCCAGGATGTTTACAGGCTGCTACAACTACCGATGCTACAACTTTTTGCGACTACTCGTATTAAGCATAGCCTAGCATCTCATCACATATTTGCATACATTCATCCTTATACACAGGCATAGGTACATATGGAACATGTGTTGGTTGATGTTGTAGCTCTTACCGAATGTTATATCTGCTGCTGCTGCTGCTGCTGCTGGTGCTGCTGCTGCTGTTGTTTTGCAAGGCACATATATGTACTCAAGTGACCAAAAGCCAAAAACTCTGAATGCTACCGTTCATTGCACACGTTGTTGTTATTGTCGATGAAATGAGGTGTAGAATATGCTGTGCTGTGTTGTTTGCTCGTAGGTGTGCATGCGGGGTACATAGGGTGCATTGCTCGTTATTTCGGTTAAAAAAATAGAACAAAATATGTAAATTTCTTCTTGTTTTTCTTGTTGTAATGCTTATTTTGACCAACAAACTAAAATAATGTATGGTCGTTTCCATCAAAATATAATATTTGTGAAAATCAAGAGAACAATGTAAGCTCGCTGTTTAAGAATTTTTGCTCTCTCGGATTTAGGAAATCACAAGGTTTGCCAGACTATGCGAAACAAAGTTAGTGTTAATGTTCAGCGCTTAGGTCAACAAATGACTGTATCCATAGACGGACGGAATTTCCCGGGCAGTTACAAACTGGCAGAAAAATATTTCTCTTGCGGATTTAGAGAAAAATGTTATTTATATTTAATACGTAGGTGGGCTGTAAAGCTTTACACCCGAGCATAAAGCTAATAAACTAACAGCTTTTGTCCATAAAACTTGGAGAATATCTTCTTGCATGTGTTGATAAGTATGCACCAAAATTGTGTCCTTTTTGGACGCGAAACTGTCATGTAGCAATTGTTCGAACGAGTCGACATCCAACCATCACTTATCACTCTGACATTAAAGATATATGAATTGAAACGTGGTGGTAGGGCTGCAGTGGCAAAGAACGTTCGGGACGACCAAACACTATAATCACTGACCCAAAGATCGTCAAAGTGCCCCAAAAGATGCTGTACGGCCGGCGGGTCAAGGTTAGAAAAATAGCGGATACTATGAACATGTTTGTCATTATAGAATCAAGATTCAGGGATGAGTAAACTGGCCGCAGTTTAGATGTCGAGTTTGATGCGGGGGTCAAGATTTATCAAATTTGAAATTCTGAAATTTGCAGAGCTTTCTTTAAACCGACGACTAAGTTGGTAGTACAAATATACTCGCGCAACTTTTGCCTTTCAGTTGCCCTACAGAACTGCGTGTACAAAAATGCCATGGAGCCCAAGTGGTTTGGGGATACCGAATGGGATATCGAGTAACTTTCTCAAAATTTGAAGAGTAGCGAAATTGAAAACGTAGCGAATGTTTAGAGAGAGAGAGAGAATGTTTATGAGAGATCTGTTTCACATTAAAATGCTTTCTAAAAGTCTTACCGCTCATTAGTGGTTTAATAAGAGTTTGTTTAGAAGCGAATTAATTTGCGAGCATTTATTCGTAACTTGGCCACCGAGCCTCACAGGCGTCTAAATAGGACCGAAGAAGGCGGCCTGTACGGAAATCGGACACGTAGCCGAAAAAAACTGTCTCCGAAATAGCGAAGTTATTGCATGCAATAAATAATCAAAAGCTCCTTAAACACTTAAAAATCAGTCTGTTAGGCGAAGTGGAAGTCCTCCATCGAAATGCTGCAAAACATACGATAACATTTTTTTAAAAAGCCGCGTCATACATTTTCTAATTTTTTCTGCATTTACCCATACATTTCAAATATTCATATATTTGGGTTTTTTTGTTTTTTTTTGTTTTTATATTTATTCCTATTTTTTAATTTTCACTTTTCAGTTTTTTTGCTTTTCGCTTCTTTTGCTGAAGATCGCCGTTATTATTTCTATTTTTGTAAATTACGAAACGCGAAAGCAACCACCAAACGCCCTTAAAAAATGGAAAAAAATGAAAAAAGGCATTTGCTAAAGTCTGTCGCAAAATGCAAAGAAAAAAATCAGAAATGAGCTGACCAATGGGAACATGGGAATGAGAAAAATGAGGTAAGTTTTTTTTGTACAGCAGTGGCACAAATAAAATACGTACCAAATAAATTCGCGGCCAAGTTGCCAAAAAACGAAAAACGTAAAACGAAATATATAACAATGCACACCCAGTACAGGCCGTCAAAAAGCCGTGTAAACCAAGTGATTGGGGGATGGGAAGTAAACTAAAAAACAAAAATTATAATAACAACGAAACAAAAATTAAATTTTATTTGAATGGTCATCATGTACAAAATAAGTCGTGCTTGCATATGTGTTCGCGTGAATGTGTGTATATAGTTTACACTAGAGATCAATACTTTGTGTTGTTGGACACAATAACGGCTATTACCTCTACTGCCACCGACAACATCATTACCATCCGTGCTCGTCTCGTACGGTGAGGAAATTTTAAAAGCATAATCATCATCGTCATCGGCGTCATTGGCATTCAACATTAAACGTTAACGTCAACACCGTTAGCCGTGAAACAATGGACGCTTGTACTCGCGTTGCTGTTGATGATGTTGATGACTCTGACCATCACAAACGATATTCCTTTTCGCGAGAGTTCGAAATGAAAGTAACAAAAGCAAATATTACAAATAAACGCCAAAAAGTTTGTTACGTTTTTGTTCCATTTTGTGCGCGCGTTATAGAAACCTTTTTCATTTGGTAAGTATGAAAAACGTAAAAGCAAAGCAAGCAAGCAGCTTCCAAATAAACACAAAGCTGAATTTATATATATGTATATGTATATATATATATATATGCACCCCATGGTTTTTATTGTGCGTTTGTAAATTTCTAGACTTTGGAGTTGTGTTCTTATTTTTTGTTTTCATTTTTGCTGCTTTCTGTGTACTTAGTATCTTGGTTTTTTTTTCTCTCTCTTTTTTTTTGGCAACTCACTTGCATTACATGTTCGATTGCTTTGCTCTTCTCCGAATTCGATGTTTGCTTTACAGTTGTATAGGCTTACAATTTTGAGGTGGACAATGGTCAATTGCTTGGCTTACTCCCGAACGGCAAGGGGGTGAAGAGTGAGAACTGCCTGCATGTCAGCGTTATTATGGAGCAGTGGTTATTCGAATAAAGTCTTGGTTTTGTTATATTATTTGTGGTAACAATATCTGTGATGGTGAGGAACGGCTTTGTGAAATAAAAGTTAAGGATAGGGTATGAAAAACTGCCACGTATGACAGTAGCAGCAAAAAAAAAAGGGCTAAATTTAAGAGAAAACTTTTGTCTGAATTGTTATCAAATGCATGCACGCAACAAAAAAACAAAAAAAAACGAATACGTGAATACTAAAATATTTATATTCAGTTAATGCCTAAAGGTATGCTATAGTCATAAATGTAAGAATATGCCTAAAACTGTGTTATGCATTTTGTATGTTAACAAGATTTTATGAGAATTGAAGAAAAAAACTTGAGATATGAAAAATTTTAAAACCTATTGGAAAAAAATTACTGTTTCGAGGCTTAAATTTATAGATCACATTTTCATTGAATCTATGACAAAGCATTCGTTATGAAAGTTTGGAATTTTTATAAATTTGAAACTTGTGGAGTATGTATTATAATAAACGAATTTAGCATCCTATTAATTCGCAGCAGAGACGCAGTGCAAAGTTACTCAGTCTGATATACTTCAGAAGCATAAGATAATATAATTATCAACGACAAATAAACTTAAGTAACGAGATTGTTTATCATTGCAAGATGTATCTTATATGTAATGATTCTTTGAATAATTCATCGATTCCATCAACTTTAGAGTTTTAAGAAACCTGTTGTTCGTTTATAGATGCAGGACCCTTTGCTTTGTGGAATTTTCATAACAATTTTGAGATTATATTAATACCTATCATATATTTTACTACATAGAACTGCTCTGAAAATATTCATGTACTCAAGCACGTAAATGGATGGAACACATCGAACGTTCAACAGTATTTTCATTGGAAAAAAAACTAAGTTTGATAGATACATGAAGTGATCGAATATTTGATGCGTAAAGGACTGCATTCAACGAAGCGACATTACCAGAAACTTACCAGAAAGCTTACTCATTCGTGCTAAGAGCTCGTCCACTCAAGGCTCACGAAAATTATATCTTTTGTTACTCTGTACAATGCGTTAATTTCCTGATCCAAGAGTCTTCGCGATCCTTCCACCATTGTAATAACGGCACAGGTGTTTTTCTTCAATTCATTTGTGGTCCTTATTCTACTTTGAATTGTTATTAGACTTTTTTGCTTTACTGTTTTAGTTTCTGTTGCTGTTGCTAACTTTGGATTTTTTTTGTCAGCATATAGTATTTGGCTTTAATACGCCCCTTCCTCTAAATTTGCGCATATTTTTAACACTCAATTTTAATTTCTCTTTCATTGTTACTCTCCTTTCGCCTTTGTGATTTATTTACGATTTTCAAGCCTGCCTATACTTTTGACCGCAATTAGCTTTTTCAAAATTCGAAGCTTAGTCTTAAGTTGACCTTTGTTCTTCTCTACTTTCATTTGCCCTGAATTTCGTCTTATAAAACTCCTTCATCTAATGATTATTTCACCAAAAAATTATCTATTTCAATGTGTCGCTGCTTCTATGAACAATTTCATGGCTTCCTGGTTAAAAGTACCGGATTAGTTTTTTTGAAATGTTTTCTTAACTCTGCATTTTTACAGTGTTTTCTCTAAAAGTAGCACTTTTAACGGCAGCTGCCCAAACAGCAAAAGGTTTACTATGAAGTTTAACAAAAAACAATTTTTTTTTCATAAGTAAAACGTCTCGCATAAGAAAAATGGGAAAACATTAAACAATTATAATGAAAAGTACGTAATAACATGATTATCTTATTAACCCCATGTTTATGTAAAGAGATTGTCTATCAGTGAAAGCTTATTTTAGATCTATTTTGCCCTTTTTTTAAATTCCCTGATTTCGTCAATGTTTTCCTACATATAGTTTATTTACTTGTCAAATATGACGGCATGTTAAATCCTTCACTCAATTTGGAACACTCGTCATTTGCCGCATATGTAAGGCGTAGGTGACGTAGATTAGCCACGCTTCTTTGTAAGCATGTGTCTAAGCTATCAAGCTGTTGCCAGCCTGTTCGTGAGACAGTAGTTTGCAAAAATAGCTACCATTTGCAGTAAACATAAAGACGCTTCACGTGAATTAATAAAACTTAAAAACTTGTTCACGTTCCTCATATGAATCTTGCGTTTGCGAAAATATTCAGTCATTTTTTGAACAAAAAATGGGTGACAAAAATTCGTTTTAAAAGGAATTTATTTTTTCATTTGTTTCGGTTATTTCCGTTGCATACTTTTTGACGTAACCACATAAAACAATTTCCTTATCCTTTTTACGTTGCGGCAGCAGTGGTGGTAGTGGTTGTGGCACCGTCATTACCGAACAACCACAGAGAACAATTTTAACATATACGTAAAATTATTAACCAAAAATGACAAGCTGATTCCAGATTTTTATTCCTTTTTATTTTTATTTATTTATTTATTTTTTATTTTTTTTGTTTATTCCATGTGCAGTTGTATGTAAATTTTGTTTTAATTTTTATTTTATTATATTATCTTTTATATTTCATGTGGGTAGATGTTTAACTCAAGGATACAATATCATGTACACGATACATTTATATTTATATGCATTTGGTTTCTTTAATTGCTATACATTTCCGTTTACATGCAGTTCAGTTATAGTAGCGTAAGGTCACATCGAGATTATACATAGGAGTACGATTTAATGAAATGTTGGTTTCGTTTATAGTAATAACTGCATATTTGAGGTTCATTTCTTTTTTTTCCCCTTTTTTTTTTTTAATGGATAAACCGCGAAAAGTCATTGTATGTGGTCAGGTAAGAAAAGCGAATGAATATGAGTTTTTAAAACAACATGGGAGGGTAGTTAGATTTGTTTTTCAAATCGTGAAATAAATTCGTAATTAAATTTACAGAACTGCTATTGTTTCGGTACACGGTCTTCGGTCTACTTTTGTGTTGTTTTTTATATATGGTTTTTAACTAATTTATATCAACCGTTCTAGTTAGAATGTTGATAAGTTTCTGTGTTTCGTAAGTGATTTCATTAATTTTTTTTTTCTTTTTTTTAATGTGATCAAACACTCAGGGGATGTGCTGTACATGTTTCACGGTAATTGCCGGAAAGAAGTAGGGAAACACCGAAAGATAGGGAGTGGCCGCAACTTAGTCATTGTGTGCCAACTCGGCCTTTGTCAACTGAGTAATCACTTTAGCCACGACCAAATATGATCGAATTGCACTGACATTTGAATCCATGGATAATAAAATTATACAACATTGAACGATTTGGTAAGATTTTATTTTAGATTTTCTTGTATACTTTTGAAAATTTCTGACAGGATTCTGAGATGGCCTGATATAAAATTTAGTTTCACTCTTAACTAAAGCAAATCTTACGTTTTATTAGTAACAACACATATTCTTACAATAACAACTTTTTGCAGTTTAACACACCGATCAATACATATCCGGACTGACATGTAGATATCGTTTCTATAGCGAAATCTATCTCTCATCAGAGTTGGTCAACTGTCTGGCCAACGTTAATATTAAAGCATAAAAAGATTTTGAATCATCGATATCACGACTACCATTATCATTTGAATCGCTATCACTCGCGTAAGGCATAGTTTCTGAAAACAATTCTTCTACTTTCCCCTTTATAACGTTACCTACGTTCTTAGGCAATGAATATTGAGAACTTTATTACTTAGTCCTTTATTTCCATATCAACGACGAGAGCAACTGAACCTTTTTTTCTACTAGAGCCCAACCAATCCGTAGTTACTGACAAAGTCCATTCTAAAGTAATAAAAAATCTTCTAATATACCACGTCGTAGGAGCGCCTTCTAACGATGACTGGTGAAGTTTAAATGGTAAACCTTTTATTGATTTACATATATATGTTCTATTGTGCTTGACAGTCGAAGCTGAAGTTAGAAACCTAGTTATACGTTGTGAGCGATAAGAAGTTTGCAGTTGGATATATATACGTCCGGTACTCTCTCCCGGGTAAAATTCTATAACCTAAGTAGAATGCTGGAACTAGTAAAATGAATTAATTTCTCGCTCACATCACATTATTTAGTGTTACCCAATAAATGCCTTAAGAGCTTTGAAGCAAAGATATTCTATATGCACTTTAATTTCTAATGCTAAAAGTTATCTGGGCTTGTTGTTTTGTTTTCTTTTCAATGAATAGATTACAAGTTAAAGCCATTTTCATCAATGAACCTATTAACAATCTTCTAGATTTTTATTTTAAAGTATCAAAAATAATCGTAATTTAAAGACATATTTCCCCGTATGAATTTGCAGATAAACAAATTTGTGATTACTGCCTGTCCCCCTCTTCGTTTTGAAAACTCTATTTATATTGTTATAAGCTTTTATATATTTCTAGATTTATCCTTTTGCTTCGCTTTCTCCTCCTCTGCCGTTCCTTCAGCTTTTAAGCTTCTACATTTTATGACCTGCAAATGGTTATGAAACCCATTAAATATTGAAGAAGGTATTCTAACTTTGTCGTTCTGTTTGGTAACAACCGATGGTATGCCAGCGACAAAAGCTCCGCACTTCCTTTGATTTTTCTAAAGCAGTGTTTGGTTTTCTTAAAAAACCCTTCATTCTAAAAAAACGCAAAAATTCTTCTTCTTGTTTTCATTTCTTTGTAAACATACGTCGCTCGCGTCTATAATATATTTCTTACGTTGTCGTTTTACGAGAACAAAACAGGGCTGAAGCGATTGGAACAAGTATAGCGTGCACGCTGTAGTTGCTATACTCTTTCAGGGGAGAATGAAAGGATGCATCATTGGAACCGACGGCTACGTTGCACAAGGCTTTATTCAATTTCCTGCGGCAATGATTTGAAAAGTATACCTTATCATATTATCGAAGTGTTTATTAGAATCTTAAAACATACCTAATGTAGAGATTGATTAGATATGTACGTTATCGGTAACAAAAAATGTTACGTTTACTGTACATATACGTTTTCCTTAGACAGAAAAGGCCATTCGAAAGTCGTTTCGAAGCGATGATAGCTTTGCTCCTGATATCTTCTTTATAGATTTTTTATGCAAAGCATTTGTTTATTAGACATCCATACCTACTATGTATTTTTCATAAAACTCAATAGGATTATGTCACCAGTTTATTTGGAGAGCAATGTAATGTTTTGCATGTGCATTCTATTCTTCCTTTTTTTACAATTTTCTCTTCTGACACTATACAAATTTCATCAACATATCCTAAATATATGAACGTGCGTGCATGCATATGCAAAAAATGATGATGATGACGATGATGATGTGTCTGTTATATGGATTTTCGTCCATTCATTGCATGTATATAAGTATATATGTGGGTTTGATCTAAACAATAACACAGGAAATCCTTTACAATAATTGCTAAGAGGGGTAGTGTGTGTGGGTGTGAGAGAGAGAGAGAGAGAGAGAACGAAAGTAATTTGCCATTTGCTTTATAGTCAGTTGCATGCAAGTGCAAGAAAAATGCCTACATTTTGGAAACTCAAACCTGTAGCTTTATTGCTTATGTAAAGACATACTTAACTTCTAAGTCTTACTATGTTCGAAAGACTAATATATATATATATATTGTATAATACATATGTCTATGAAAACACTAAAATATATAATTTCATTTAAAGCACACATAAAAACAATTTTTTATTATATTGTGTGAATCGAGCAATCGTTCTATATACGTAGCCACAGCACAATATACATCTTCACTCACATCATTAGTTAAGTAAGGATTTATTTATACATGTATTTCGAGCAAAAGTACATGAAATATGTGTACGTAGAATATATGAAACATAACTATGCAAAATTTTTCTAATTTTATACAACAATACTGATGATACTTTCAGCCTAATACATATATGTATCTAAATGTATATGTACATAAGAATATTTATATACGCAAGTACGTATACACATCAGTGTATGTACTCTTATCATAAAACTATTGTTAAAAGCATAGAACGTCAATGTTATCTGTTTCTTTCTTTTTCTATATTTTTGTTTTTTCTTTTTACTTTATTTTACGTTTATTTTTTTTTTGTTTTTGTGTCATCATCTTTGACTCTACTTATGTCGTTTAATTAGTAGGAAACATTTTAGTCAACAACAAGTACTTCCTTAACAATCTCTGTTTTCTTTTCGTGCCCATTTTTTTGCTTTCTTTTTTTTTTTTAATAAAGCCCTCAAAAGTATGCTACGTATACTTAAAGAGTTTTTATTTCATTTGTTAAGTACACTCAACGATTGTTAATGAAGACAAATTACCTGCGGCTTTGTGATTCTATGTTTTTATATTGTTAGTTGTTATTATTATTGTTATCGTTGTTGTTGCTATTGTTTATATAATTAGAGAACGTGCCTACTTCATCAAAAAGCAGTCATATACTAAGTGTATCTGAAAGTATGCTATATTTTTTCTATTTGCTTTTCTAAACATACATTTTACTTGAAACATCAAATATGACATCATCAGTACGGCTGATACTTAACATACTTAAATGTTTTTTGTATAACAGACATAAAATATGAATACAAAAGAGAAGGAGATTTGAGGATGTAATGGAAGTTGCAGAAGAAGCTTGTAATGAAAATGTCGAGAAAAAAAAATTGCTTACATCCCGAATTTAAAGTAAATTCTAGCATCTCACTCTAATGGGCTACCAAAGTTTAGGAACACATGGTCTATTTTATGGACAGTTTATATATATGTCTCTATTACCAAATGTATGTAAGTTTTTTATAAAAAGGAAAACGTGTCATCTAATGAAAATAGTTTACGTTTCTTCATTCAGGTAGACTTTCCGTAATAAAAGCTCCTTTTGAAGTCTCAATCTGCATTAGCACGACACTGTAATCGGACGTATACATCAAGGCTCTATTATTGAGAAATTGTTTTGGTGTATGATGTATATAATAGCGTACCACGGTTCCCTATAGCACAATGTGAAAAGCAGTTGAACTAAATCTCTTTATTTATCTAATTCTTACGTGGAAAAGTATTGAAAAATAGAATGAGCCGGTTGAGTAAACTAATTAAGAATGACGGGAAGCCAACAAGCATTAGCACTCTTACATTGTTAATATCTTGCGGTTTGTAGTTGACAAATATACATTTAAGATTGCATTCCCGATTAAATACGCAGGTGATAATCGTCGAAGTGTCAAAATATCCAAATGAAACTAGACAGCAGAGTGCCTGTTACGCTTGTACGTGAAACGATAAGAAAAACACGACATGTAATGGTTGCTTCGTCTCCGAACAGATAAGAATGACGATTACCAATGTCGATGTTGGTCTGCTTGTGGTCTGGCTATACTTGGTCCTAGCTGTAGTGAATGCTCATTAGGCTACGGGGAAGAAGTTTAAGGGTGCTACCCCGTTCTCTATTCCTTACTTGATTCTTAGATGTACAAATGTATTTCTCCTGACTGGTTGATTATTTAAAAAAAACGGTAATAGAGAGAGTTTTATCTTATAAGGTGTTCTTATATAGACGCACTCCACAAGGAGTCAAATATAAAGTTACATGAGCTTGTAGAGTTGCAGCGCTATGTGATTTCGAGTCTCAGACTGAACACGACATCCATAAACATTCAACTGAAATCTTTAACGTCGGGGAATATGAACATTAAAATGATTGCTGTTAGAATCGCCAAAAATAAAAACTCACCTATGGTAGGGTGCATGTAGTAAGAAGAGGAGCTTAAGAGGCGCCTCAGCCATCACAGCTTGGATTGAGAGTTCATACAAAGACTTTTGCACAAGCCGGCAGTAACTAAGCGTTTTTGTTTTATTCAGTCATGCTCTGGCATTGTTCGTCTTTTCCAGTGCCATAAAACAAGACGGGTCAGAAAATTGAAAAAATTTTTATTACGCCCCCTTACCCTGTGATTCTTTTGCTTTATTTTTCGGTTACTAATATTCGAAAAGTCAGCAAATTAAAAAAGGAGACATCTTCAGTGAATGTGATAGTCAAACATTCTCCATTGATTCTCAAGCGAATTCACAAACACCTCATATCAGCATGAACTTAGTTATGATATAAATCCTATTGCCAAGCGAAACGCTACCGTAACCTACCTTAGCATAGTTTTATGTACCTTTAATATAAAAAATAGAAGTCTTATCAATATTTACAGAGTTCACCAAAAAATCGTTGCAAACGAAGGAAACAACATAAACGTGCATCATTTATATTTTTATTCTGTTTCATATACAGGTTTTCCATATTCTATTTTTCTCCTGCAATTGTTCAATTAGTTAAGCTTACAGATTGGCAGTTATCAGTAATTATTGTGGTACTTTCGTCGTCGTCGTGCTTTTTTTTTGATTTCATCTTTTCGCTGCAAAGCAACTAAAGAATGTAAAGCCAACGAATCGCCTATAGTTTAGTTTAAGGTTCTTGTCGCGTTTTGGTATTAATTCATTATATTTGTAAGCGAATACAGAGAATCGTACATTGAATATGATGTTCATGATGCCCGTGGTCAGAATATGTCAACTGTTGTCAACCAAAAAGGGGGAAAAAACTTTAAATGCATCTGTGCTAAGTAAAAGAGTAAACTCGAAGCTCGAAGATGCTGTTGAGGCTCATTTGAATTTAGTGGCTGGTTATTTTCTTTAATTTAATGCAATTCCCTTTTGCTTGATGGTTTCTCATTAGTGTAAGTTGGTCCGCTGTTGCTTTTTCCGCAGAACACACAAATCGATAAGCCGTCAAAATGATTTCGAAGGAAGTTTAAAAACATTTTTTAAAGAGAACTCGATCTCATTTTTTGTTTTGCTTTTTTATTTTTTATTTATTTATTTTTTTTTTTTGTTGTTTGTGTTCTTGAATACCTAATATATTCAAATTCTTCGGAATTACAACGTGAAGAACTAAAATGTAAAATAAAAAGAAAACATTATTTTAATTTAATTTCATTTTAAACTTAAACATTCGCTTATTTTCTGCAGAGCACTACCTTCATGTCAACATCTGTTTTTTTTTTCTGGATTTACAATGAAATCTCATTTTATTTTCGAAGAAGAAGAAATTAACATAAAATTCATTTTGAGTAAAAGCATTAGCATAACCAAAATTAACCCTTCAGACAGTTGTACTATTATACAAAAAGCTTTCATATGACCACAAGCACATCAAGCAAGCTACGAAGTCGGAACACTGAATGAATTTGTCATATAACATGACCAGAGACAAGATTAATTAAAATGCATAATTATAAAAATAGGAAACGGTTTGAATTAAATTCCTTACCTCCCAGAGAACTTGGAATTTATTTAGAAATGCAAATCAATTGTTTAAAGTGTAAGCATAACAGAAAGTAAAAAAGAAACACAAAAAAAAAAAGAATGGTAATAATAATAATAAAAAAAAAAGAAAAACAAAAAAAAAACAACACAAATATATCCTTTACTGTCTTTAACTTTTTAATGATGCTCTTGTTTTATACATAAGTATTGAAAATGTCTTTTACACAAAAATTTTACAAGTTTTGTCAAAAATTAGCATAAAATTTCCTCAGGAGATTCATCTTCAGGAAACGTTATATGAAAATGTCTTCTTAGCCTTAGCACTTCGTATATTTGTGTGTTGGTCCATTGTTTGCTAAAAGGGTTTTCTTTTGCTTGAAGAGGGGCTCTTGTAGTAAAATCTTCAATTATTATTTTTATTATGGAAAAAATTTCGACTCCTTTTCCCCGTCAAGTGTTTAGATAAGAAAATTTTCTAGTTTCCTTATTTCCGTTTTGCTTCTTAATGTAGTTAAATAAAGAAATAGAAATGTTTTTCTTCTTCGCTTTTTATGAAATAATTTGCATTTCTGATGACGTGAACAAAAAAGTCACGGATTCTTATAGTATGCTATAGATTGAGTTCTCAATCATTTAATTTAATTAATTTATTAAACCTTTAGTAGCCGATGAAGGATGGGAAAAGTTAATTTTAAATATTTTTACGGACCTTGTGTATAAAGGAACGAAAACTTATTAATTATGGAACGAAACGGAAAGGAACGAAAATTTATTAATTATGGGCGATATTACCTCGTAATCATGAAATTATGGTTCATGTCCTCGCATTTATGAACGAAATGCTTATATAAGAATGAGTTTTAGACATAATTCCTTGAAAAAAAGGACAAGATTTTTCAAATACCGCCTTGTCCATACTTGTAACATATTTTAAGAACCAAGGGTGTCGTACCAATTCAGAGCTTCCCTAGGGAATATTATTAGGGATTTATAGATGAAACTACAAGTCGATGAAATGAGACGTTAAGGTAGCCTAGGAGGTGTGGTCAATTTGAAAAAAAGGATGTAGAAAACCGCTATTAAAGTTTTGTGCAGTAGAGGTTTTAAATATTATTAAGAAATGACTTCAAAAGTAAAAACAATGTTTGCAGCCAACTATAAAAGGTTGGATTACTTATAAAATCTTTCAGAGTTAATATCTAGATATTTAAGGGATCATTTAAGATGACAAAAAGATTTGTTAGCATTACCCTTGAGTTGAGTTGAGATGATGTCTTTAGCGTTTAAAAAAATTTATAGAGCTTGAAGTTATCATTGACTGGATAGTTTATGGTAGTCAACGAAAGAATTTCACTAATCGCAGTGAATTTGGCGCAGAATTACCACTATATTAAGAATATATATGTTTTAAACGCCATCCGGTCAATTTTTCTTTTTTTCCAGGCTGCCGTCATAGTTGATATGTGTTTAGTAAATCATCATGGACAGATATACTGTTGCGCTGCGTAAAGAAATTGTAAAAATGATAAATTAAATGATACTCGCATTCGGGCCACATTTCGTGCGTTGTGTGACCGACATGGTGTGCTTGCTCTATAAAGTAATTGAAAAATTCGGATAGAACGGCAGTGCTTGTGATGCAAGAATCTAACCTGTCGGAGACGTAGCAAAAATGTCAATTGTGTGAGCCAAAGCGTCATTCTCAAGAGCTTGAACTTTGTTATGGTACCACGCGAAGTACCTCTAAAGATGTGCTTTTCAAGGAGTATATATTTCAATTGACTCAAGAATTTCAACTATGTGATGACTTATTGCAAGAATACATTACTGATTGCTTTTTAAGGCAACTTGAAATAAGAAATATATATAAGTTTTCTTTGGTCACGCTCTATATAGTCCAAAGACGATTGATGCATAAACTAAGAAAGCTTGGTGATCATTGTTTTAAGTCATACGGCAATGAACGTTATATCAAAGTTTCTAGATATCAAAGCAATTGCTCTATTTCGCCAATGTACGATCTGACATAGTATTAGGACTTGTTTTACTAACATTCACAGGAATCCTATAAAAGCACTTGACACCTATCGCGAAAAGTGTGACTTTTCACTGTGTGTAACGTTAAGTTTTTCGACAATCACCAAGAAAACCTTTTTAAGCGTTTTGTAGAGCCGGACCTTAAATTTGAGAACAGAAGAACCCGTAAAAGTGCTGCAATTTGCTCCAATTTCAAGCAGACTATCATTTCAAGCAGAAATCATTTTACTGCACAACTTTCTTCTGTTCTTTCAGTAACACCATTATGCTATATTCGCTTATGAAGCGCATTACATTGATTCTTTGGACGGCTGCTAACGAGCGCAGTCGTCAATTGGCTCGTTTTACTGTTCACTTGAACAAAAACACATGACCGATCAATCATATGCCCATCGTACTCAGCGCATTGAACCATCTGAGCCGGCTAGGTCGCTGAATTCTGGAAGAAAAAGACAAAGACATTTAACTACATTCGGCATAGTAATATAATGAATAATTTCATGGGTGCAAAATCAATCCAACTTGTTCTCCTATAGAACGACTTAGACAGTTTATGAATTTTATCCTACAATCGTATCTCTAATACTACACAAACCCATATTATCATAATGAAAATGTGTTTAGAAGTGGAATCGTCAAATGTGCACCACACGATTTGTGAACTCTAGCCTATCATTATTGCTTATTAGGGCTATTAAGATTACTTCAGTTGTCATTTTTTTCAACTAGAATGCACAAAAGCCTTCCTTATCGCCGATATAAATCAGGTACCTTGAACAAATCGTGTAGTACTATAGAGAATAGCAGCATATAGAGATGTAGCAGCAGAAACCCGATATTGGAGCCAGAGGCCTGTGTTTTTTCTTGCCTCAATAGTCTGACTGCTTCAGATCTAAAGAGATTAGATCGTGTTCTGCTTCAGATCTAAAGCTTTCCCTCGTGTCAAGGAAGGCCTTTTATTTACATTGTACTTGCAATCTTCTCATCAGCAATTTCAAACAGTCTTTTTTACACATTGTATATGCCATAGTTTTAGACGTTTTGCCATAGTTTTAGACGTTTACAATTGTTCACTGGTCCGGTTTCGTCTAAAGGGAGAAGAGCAGAGCAGAACTAAAAAAAACTTGTTAGATGTTCACGCCTTCACTGCAATGAATTTGTAACTGCAGCTCTTCTGAAACTTTATATGGTTTTGCTATTGGCTGGCTATCTTCCGAATGCTAATGATTTCCATAGATATTGTTGTCAGAAGTTTCTTTAGGCACCTGAGTTGTTGTTCTGCGTCGCTATTACTATTAGGCTCCATTGGCGTATGAATACAAAAGGTTTACTTGAAATACATAACTTTTCCATTACCTGTCTTTGCTTGCTTAATAGATTTCTTTCGCTTTGTCTCTACGCGAAAATCAAGCTCAAATAAATAAAAAAATATTCTGAAAAGTTATACAAGACTGAGTTCTAACTCAGACCTCCAGTATACAATACTCGCACATGGAGTTTTCAAGCCTTCACCTAATGTAAGATTTTTGTTACCAAAGCAGAGTGGACCTATAATATAAATAATAGAAAGTTAACCTTCCTTGAATAAGAGTTTTAAACTTTGTCGAAAAAAAAGTGGAAAAATTTGGGTTCAAGTCGCTTTGTCAAGTTGCTTTGTCAAGTTGTGTTGTGAATTCAGTCTTTTTACATGAATAGAAGCACTTTCGTTACACAATAGAAAAGACGCGAGCAAAGTGATGAAAACGATCCTATTGTACGAAATCTTCAATCAATATTTCTAAACAATTGGTTAAGTTAGGATACCTTTTTCATTGTGGATAGATACATAAGACAAAATTGTGTAAATTTATGTAATTTTACGCAATGTCCTACAATGCATAAGGTAATAGAAGCACGGTTACGAACGTCTCTACATTATTGGTAGCCATGTAATAAGACTTAATTGGATACTTGCAGGCGAATAAATTTCCTGATGTTTTGCGTGCGACAATTCAGTATTTTTTTCTTTTTTCATTTGTACGCAGAACGAGATGGAGAGATGCACAAATTAACCTCAAAAACCTCATTCAGGAGAGCAACGATGATGACGAGCACCATACAATGACAATATTTAGGTTTTACCGACAAGAACATACCTACGGCCAACAACACCACTAACTAACTATTTCAACTATTTTAAAACACGTACATTTAATACAAACGTAGAGAAAACAACAGCGAATATTTTGTTGTGTTTACTCAGGCTAAAGGAGAGAAGAATCAAAAGACAAGAGTAAAATATATAGGTATGTGAAGCGGGAACAAAAATAAGAGCATCATTATGCCACGGTGTGCACTTAATTGCACGAATTTCATTTTGAGAAAATTAACAGCAATTAGAATATGACGGTAACGACAACGATAACAACAAGCGACTAGGTTAGAGGACAGCAGAGCCATGCAATACGGTTTCCTTTCATCATTAGTATAAAGGTCGCAACAATCTATGGATGCTGGAAAGAGAAAGAAAAGAAAGAAATAAAACACACTTTTCTCTTATAAGTATAGAATAGTCAGTGAATGGCTTCTGCGGCAGTATCAGCTTCCGTTGCTTGGCATTAATACTTGGCGTAAAAGGAAGTGTGCGCTAAAATTGTTTAAGGTGCTTGAATACCTCTACAAAGTTAACATACAAACACACAAACACACACACACACACACACACACATACACATACACATTGAAGTTTCATTATTGCGATGATTGCCAAGATATTTTGTACGGTGCAACATTCCATAGGTTCCGTGTACTACGCGTAGAAATTAGTTGAGTTGTTAGCCATAAAACATCCTGTGCATTTCATCATTATAGGTCAGATGGCAATTAGTGGCACTTCCTGTGCGCATTAGTTTCTTAATTAAATTTATGAAAATTTAATAGCTACACTAATAAAAGTAATTCTCTAGACCTAGATTTCTATTAACTGTAGATAATTAAGATTTCAAGGTTTCACTCATATACACATATTTTTTTATTTTGTTGATATGCAGGGGAAGAAAAATTGGTTTTAATTATTTCATAATAAATGCAAAACCATGCATAACCTGCTTTATATTCTTATTTTATTCTGTTTTTTTTTTTTTCATTAATTTGATGATAAGGTTACAACTTACATAATACAACAACGTGCTTGGAATACTAATGAACCTCACCTATATTCGCTTAGGGTTCTAAGAAACAAGTTTCAATGAAATTGGAACGTTTCAAATCTTTTATATATATATATATTTTTTTTTTTTTTTTATGAAGCAAAACAAATAAGACTTAAAGAATAAATACTAAAAAATTTTTCTTTCGTAGCACACTTTTATGCGCTTTTATTTAATTGCAATATATTGCCTACATTTCATATTGTTTTTGAAAGAATCCTATCCTACTTTAAGTAGATATTTTTTTCCTTTGTGTTTTAAACAATAAATAAATAATTTATGATTGCCTTTCAAAATGAAAACACGTAGAATATATCTTAACTGCAGCTGCAAAAAAAAAGAAGAAGAAGAAGAAGCATAGCATAGTAGTTAAAAAATCATGTTTTTTGTTGTTTAAGCTTTAGTAAAAAATGTCGCTGCTGTTCTCTATGCACATGCACAGATCCCTATAATATGAAGGAGGGCGGAGCATTTTTTTGTTACTAGCCCATGCCGAGGCTGATACAATTTTTTGTTTTCCCATTTTTTTTTTTTTTTTTTTTTTTATTAAGCATCGCTTACTGTTTTTTTGGGTAGAAGGTTGGGTTTCTTTAAAAATATCAATGACTGAGAATATGTAAAAACAAAAAAATAAATAAATAAATAAATGAAAGACAATGCGTAAATAGAAACTTCGCTCATAAAATATATACAAAACGAAATTATATAATAAAAGCGTTTAAAGAAAAATCAAATTTCAATGAAAAATTATCATAAATCAATAAAGGGCCGCAAGTTTCTGTAGTTCTTTTTTAAATGCTCTGCGCAAGGCCCATGGCAATTTTTACAGTTCAGTATTCATATGGCCATCGTCGCGCACTGGAAAACTGTAGTTTTATATCGAATTTTTAACAATCTGCCGAGCATCCAATTATACGTGTTTTGGTGTAAGATAATGACAGCAGTTTTGGTCCTCCAAGCAAACAACGCATTTTTTAAGTTTCTCAATAAGAGCACACTATCGAAATTGGATTTGAGAGAATGATAATCGCACTGTTTAGCGGTAATTACTAATAAATATTATCTAAGCTCAGAGACGTCATAGACATTAGGAAAAGGAAAAGAATGATATCCAAGTGTGCTTCTGCAGTTGTTTTAAAGGTTTCCTGTATTGAGGCATTTGTTGGTCACCGATAACTAGCAAATCAGGCCGACATAATGCAGGCAGAGAGAGAGAGAGTTTAGAATTTTACAGCTACGTGTTCATTACAACTGCTATAGAGATTGGAAGGCTCGCAAGATAACATGCAAACTTAAGGTCGAGAATTCTTTCTTTTTGTTATTCTACCTTGCAACCTCGTCTTAAGAATATAAGCCAATGCAATACATTAATCTAATGCTAGAGTAAAGAAAGTATTTCCTTATATAAGTTTACGTAACGGTTAATTTATTTATAAACAATTGCAAAAGTTGTCTACAAATATTTTTTCTCTAAATAGAAGATCACTAATACAAATTTTTTTTAATTTCTAATGTAATTCGTTTCGCGAAGCTGTGAAGCTTTGCTAAGGCGTGAGGCATATGAGCTGTTCCGGAAATAACAAATAATAAAATTGTCAGAACCTAAACCAGGAATGCCCGAACAATTTTTAAGTCCAAAGAGCGAAATTTATACATTTAGCAGTATAGCTTCCTTTGTGACTTTAGGTTGCAGTTTTTTTCTGCGTGCACGATACTATTTTCTAATAGGTTCTCAACTTTGATTTTGCTAGTTTTATGTTAGATAAAATATTTTATTGATAAAGCAATAATTGCATGACGATAGGTCAGTTAACTGGCAAATAATCTTATTGAAGAAACTATCCATAAAAATCCTACTTCAAATAAGAGCAACACTATTCCTGCAGTCAAATGGAACTTGTTCATAATCATTACTTCGCTTTCATTTGCACATACAATAAAACCCCCAGGGGAAATACTCCTATGCAGTGACACTGTCATTAAATTATATAGAGGAGAAAAGAAAATGTTAGGAAAGTAAAAGCATTTTTCCTTTTTCGTCCGGGATTAATTGGTTTTTGATTTATGGCATGAATCTTAAGTTCCCCATTAAGGAAGAAGTAAGTTTTAGAAGATGTTAACCAACTTTATGAATAGAAAGAATTTTTCATTTATAACGCGTGGACATAGGTAGGCATCATCGCAATCAATATCTGCGTCAAATTCTATGCCAATGTCGTGATTAGTCATTAAGGCAGGTTCGACAAACGTAAAAATAGCAAGCATGTGACGAATTTTTTTATACAAATAACTGATAGCTTAACCTGTGTTTTCTCAAACGTTTCTTTGGTGACATTTATGTTACACAGAAATTTATACATACGTTCAGTATTAGTATAATGCATCGAATTTTTTGGTTTTAAATTTTACCAATCAGATCAATCATTACATTGCTACGGAGCGAATGCAAAAATTTCTGCATAATATGAACCTCCTGAAGAACGGAAATGGAAAAATATATTCATATTTTCTTTATAACATGGATTTTATCAATTTGTGTATATCGTCCTTATTGACTCTCTCCTGTTAACGTTCTCTGCATGCATAGAGCTACCGAGCGATTGACAATCTGCATGAACAGCAATACGCCGTTGATTACTGTGATCGGATGTTCGTATCGAGGGTTGTGATGGTTTTTGCACGTAGACGCACTCATATCATTTTGCTATGGTTTTCTTCAGCTGAACATTTCGTCTCGATCAGCATATCTGGGCATCTAGTGCGTTAATTCATAGTCGTCGGCAGTTCTATTCCTGTGTGATGACTTTCGTTTTGGCGATTGTTCTTCTTCCCACAGGATCGTTCAACGCCACTGAGTCTCTGCCAGTTGACTCAAATTAAACAATAGAAAAATGGGTGCCATTTTAGTGTAAAAAATAAAATAACTTTTAGTAATGTTTTTACTTTTCTCAGGCCATAAGGAATAAAATATTTTTTATATAAATACAAAACAATAAAATAAACGAAAAAAAATAACTAAGTTCGATCCGAGCTATTGTCAAGAGCTTTCCTCCTAAGGGGTAAAACACATCGGCGTAAGAAATTTCATCAAAATGTCTTCAAATTTGGCGACCTGTAAGTTGAACACAACAATACGAAAGGGAGAAACGAGCAGATAACCTTAGATCCATTCGGAAAGTGATTTTGTTTTTGGATATAATAAAAAATGAGTCAGTGTCAAGTTCTCCTAGGTGATGCATATATCCGCACTAGCTTAATACATCCTTGTACCACAAATGGTGGTACAAAAGCGTCCGTAACATTCAATGGTCTCGCATGTAATTTTCTGTCGTCGTCAACTGTCCATATCGCAATGGACGACAGTCGTTTAAAAGATACGTAAACAACCTGTGATTACCTTGAGAACATTATGCAGAATTTACTTAAACAAACTTTCCGTCTTGGAAGTTATTATGTATTGTTTTTTTTATGACACAAATCGTGCTAGTATTTCAAGGCCAAGTAAAGTTAGTTCGCTTAAAATTCCTCCTTGTTAGCACATTTTTCACGGACGTACTGATAAACCAAGATTAGTATATGATTTGCGATGAAATCTCAGTATTCGTAGATTTTGCTATGACATGCATTCGTTTACTCTCACATAAGTGTTTGACGACAAAAGAGCAAAGCGATCCTCGTAAATTGAATCATTTGAAAATCACTCAAAAGTATTCCATCGAGGCTGATTTAAAGAAAGCTTGCAGTAATCTGAAAGTGTTCCTTTAAAAAATCGCTCACAATCTTGCCACAAATACCGGATTTAAAAAATCAATAACAAGCAAATATAGGGATTTCTAACCAGCAGCCGGATGCAACTCAAGTTGTTCAAGCTTATGGTGAAAAGTAATTGAAGCCTGTGACATCGGCTTCGGCATTTCGGTATAGGGCTTTCGTTGGTTTATCGGTTGGTTGAAAAGAAAATGGATGACGATAAAATACTATCCGCGTTCACAATACATGTCCGTAAAAACTAATTAATTTTTTGAGCACACAAACTGGCAAACCGAATGGTTTCCCGCCGATTAAAGTCTTTTCAATCTTCAACAGGAATGATAATCAGTGTACAAGTGAACGATGGAAGAAGCACATAAAACCCAACCATGGTTAACGAGCTGGCAATGGCAGATCTGCCACTTCTTAGCGAATTCAGTTTTGTTTTTTTTTTTGATTTGGAGAGAAAATAGTTTGCAGGCAAACAAGGTAACAGTAACAGTAACATATTTGTTTTCTTACTTCCGCTCTGCTTGCTGCACATACCGAGAGCAACTTAGGCATGAAATACAGAAACTTACGATTAAACGTTTATTATAGTCAACTCCGGCAAGTGATTATACGCGATTTAATCTTCTGATCATGTTACCCAAATATATGTATGCCTCCCTGTAAAGTACTTGTATTTTTAATCAGAGAAAGAAGTTGAATCATACCCTTGTGTTTCCATGGAGCAGACGGGTATGAGTTTGGCGGAAATATTTTTACTGGCCACTACAAGTAAGAGGCAAAAAGCTATAACTTGATATCTATAACAAGTATTGATATTGGATTTCGCAAAATCATTCGAAAAATAGTCTAAACGTTGTGTTTGAAAGACTGTGTTTACGATCCCTCTATAAATAAAAGCTTGCAAATAGGTATGAAACTATGAAATTTAATCTTTTAAAAATATGTGAATATAAGAATACTCTTTATGTGTTAACTCACACATGCCTTTAATTGAAGAAATACTTTTTATATGTGATTTTGAGATTCTTTAGACCAAATCTTCGTTCCAAGCTCTTATTCCTTTCTCATTATAGTCTTTTCCTGTTAAGTTATGTAACCATTTGTCGTAGTCTTTTTTTTTCGTTTTGCTTCCTAAGTAGAATAGAATAAATAGTTTGTTCTCATTGTTTTAACATTTTTAACTTACAAAGAAGGAGAAATTTTTCTTTTCCAAATAAGTAAACATACATCTATCGGAGACATGTTTGTTCTTGCCGTCGACATAGTGTAGATTTTCATTTATGAGGCTGCTATTCGTACGTCTACGTTTTCCTTAAGATTTGGATATGATGAGGAGGTAAATAGTCCCAGATAATGTAGCATTAACAGGTCATGTTTTCTAAGCACACTTCTGGTAGATTCTTACTATCGTGCTTTACGCTAGCCAATGAAGTAAATCGATAAGCATATCTTTTTCTAAAGCGTCGAATGTCAGAAACTTTCCACATTTTATTGTCTTACTTTAGAGGAATGTCTAGCAGTTGTTTATGTAGAACATATGCTAAGAGTTTAAAAGACCATTTGTTCTCAAAAATAAACTTCTTCAAATAAGCGGTACAATAACAAAAATATATTAGAAAACAAAAATTCTAAAAAATGAAACTTCAAATATAAGTAAAAATAAGAGGAGACTTATTCTTGCAACAGGGCGCAAAGTAAAGATTTTCACTTTTTTAATGTCAGTACACATACACATGTTTTTCTATGCATACACAGTAGCAGAAGAGTATATATATACACATATATAGATATATTTATATTTATATGTTGGTAAGGATAAAAAGAAATGAATATGTATTGGCCTGGTCTGGCTTATGAAAGTCTAGTCGTCTATACGGTAGCACATAATACATTGTTTGTAATGGTTGTGTTGGTAACGAACGACAAGGGTAAGCAACATTTCTTGCTTAAGCATTTTATGGAGTGTGAAGCACTTTCCTTTGCTCTCTTTTTACGTTTGGGTTCTTTTCCTCTGCTTTTTTTTTTTTTTCTTCTCTTTGGAATTCTTTTTCCTTTTTTTTTTGTATTTTGTACTTTTTCGGTGTGATATTTTTGGTATTTGTGTTAGAATTGGGTTAGAGACGAGACACAGATATACACGGACACATTCACTTGCTTTTATATTGTATATACATATATGCGTCCATATATATATGTATATGTATACATAAGTTGAGATATATGTTGTTTTATACTAAGGATATTTACTTGGGGATATCTGCACACTTACGTCTGTACTTATACAAGATATATGTGTGTATATATATATATATGTGTAAATATACATAAATGTTTGCATGTATGTTTTTGAATGTGAACGTTATTCGCAAAAGAGAGTTTTTAATCAAGGACACATGACGACATTGGCCGGGTATAAGGATTTCTTGTTTGCTGTTGTTGTTATTGTACGTACACTTTCAAACGTATAAAAAGAAAGTTTGCCACATGTTTTGGATACGTATAGAGAGTAGAATTTAGGTCATCAGCCAACAGCACAGGGTCAAGGTCTGACTGTTCATAAATAACTGTCATTTGAACCATTGACAAGATAGACGACGAGCAACAAAAAAATCCTGAAATATCTTTACAGCTCGACCACAATCACAATTCAATCAAGAGCAACAAAATTTATTTACATACAAACACGCACAAATGCGCACACATACAAGTGCATACATATAAATCATATGCCAAAGCTATTGGGAATATTGTGAATGCGTGCCTGTGATTTCATGGTTGATTAACCCACAGTAAACATTCAATTGCATTTTACGCTGACCACGTACATATATACATACGTATTCACGAAGGCGCCATTGCCTAACGAAACCCTAAGGATATAAAATTTAAACAACTCGTTTCCACAAACATTGTCGCTTTTTGCAAAACTTCACGCATTCACTTCGACACGCACATTGCACTGGCACACGCATCATCATCATCACCATCATCATGATCATTATAATCAATGCAAGCGCTAGCTAAGAAAATGAGTGTAAATGTTAGAGGCGCGTAAAAAAATTTTACATGGAAATCAGCAAAATAGTCCAATGCCAGACACTGCACATGGCTATCTGTGCAAATGAAGTCAATAAAGCACGCATATCTCTGTTTGCGTTTACATATTGAATGTCCTTGCTATCCTTTTGCTTTTTCCATCATTTCTCCGCAGATGGGCAGAGCACAACTCAAGGTCATTTTATGTTACATGCATGTATGATGATGAATCATAGTTTCGTAGTGACGCCTTACGCACTTATACACGCATGTACCGAAATTCCGAAAAATATATTGAGTTTTTTTCCGTTTGTGGAGCGTTTCATTTATGTTTACATAGTTGAAGAGTTACACCCCTTGTAAAGGTTTTATTGCATCAAGTCTTGCGGGTAACTTGAATGCGCACTTTAATAAAAAATTTTTACTTCAATTATAACATACATATAGCATACAAAGAAACGTATGGGATTCACATTTTGCATTCTGCGGGGCAATCACGTGGTTAAAATTGAAAGTTTCATTAAGGACGGTAAAGTAATTGCTGTACGTATATATGTAAGTTAGAACTTTTGAACAAGTTAAACCAAGGGGTTGATGTTCCAAATATTGGGTTATATCAGGCAGAGCCATTTAGGTAAAACCTAATGTTCCAACAGGCATTTACAGTTATGCAAAAGGCCTTCCAATTGATACAACCATTACCGTGGGGATGGATACAATTTTGATATTTTTTCTTGCCAAATAGACACACTTTTAGATTGAGATTGTGTTGATGGGCGGCAAAGTAGGTAACCGTGTGCAACAGCTAACATCTCATAGCTTTCCTGTGTTCAAATTGTTTTGAGGGCTGATTGATTGTAGTGAAGGTTATGATGTTTGGGCCAGCTGGAGTGAGCAGACCCCTAGGTAAGAATTGCGACTACCAGTTTAGTGTTAGTGGGTTTAAACCTTAGTACGTTAGAGTTTACTATGGTCGTAGCTGTAGTGAGAGGTTGCACGGTGAAGGAACACACTCACACTAGACCAAGGCCACTATCTCCCTATCTATTTTTCTTTCTTCACTTCTTTTTGATCGTCACCATGTTATACGAATAGGAGGTATACTTTGAAGGATTGGCCACAGAAAAAAGAAAAAAATAAGCAATTGCGGCATCGTCAGTATTGCAAATACTTACTATCATTATTATATTAAATTGTGCGAAGAACCCTGGAAAAAAAAGCAATGTTCGGCATTTACCACTTCTAGATGATCTCACTTCCCTTACAATTTTTTTTGCCATATGGTAGAAATATTTTCTATTGCCATACAATTACTAGATATAAGCGCTAATACTACACTGCACTAAAGGAGATGTATCAAAATTCGTCAAAGCGAGCAGAAGTTCAAGAATGCCAGGCAACAGGCTTCGAAAACTTATGCTTTGCCTTTTATTAGATAAAAAGAACCTTACAAGTCACATGCACATGACACACCTCCAAGTGGTATTGTGAATGTATGAGACAAATGAAAAGAGATAGCCGGGGCCAGACAACAAAAACAATGGCTGGGCAACTTTTTCAAGGCTGTTTTATAGTCGCGCTTCCAATTACTATATTGCATTACACGAATCCTCCACGATCGTCTCAAATTCACAGTCTAATCACGGAATAGAACTTGCTTCACAGGATCCTTCCTATAAATAATCCTGCAATAATCCTGCACCCACTGATGTTTAGCATAATAAAAATCCGAATGGGCATAACATATGACTAATTGTGCCCATTTATTTATAGGAGGAAGTGTAGGCAACCGTTTTTCGTCTGACTCTGAGAAGAGTATGTTACATTGGATTAAGAAATAATGTCGTTGAAAGATAATAAGGTGCGGCGTAACGTCATTGGGCGAATCGTAAGCCAAGTAAAGGTAACTGATGCTGTCGCTGCCGCGAGGTTTTCTGTTCAACACATTCGCATAGTTTTTATTATGCCCATTAATATTTCTTTGGTTAACGTTAATAACTTATTTGTGCAGCTACGAACTATTAAGACTGTGACTTAGTCAATGGTATCATGACTGTGGAGATGCCTATTGCAGTTTTATGTGGGCAAATATTCTGATACTCAAAGCCCCCAGAGAATAGGACAGTGTGTCCATATCACCACTGAGATATCACAGCAAGGAAATGGGTATAGGTCTTGTCCATTCTCATCGTCTAACATAATACAAGAATATGACACATTCGTCAATAATTACCGAAATCGACTCATTGACCTCATCTCAAGCATAATCGCTCAAATAACGTCTGCAAATGTATTTCTCAGCTGTGGCTTTAAATTTGTTATGGTAACTCTCCTCTCCCGAAGACAAGCTGAGTTTAAAGAAAGTCCTCGAAGTCTGACAATGACTATGCGGAACGGAGGGAGAGTCAAGAAGAGATTATTACATCCGAAAACACCAAGTAATCTTAGAAATTGTTTTCAACATTCGAACATGGAGGTTAATACAAGAGATGACATTGTTAATATATCAAAAAGTATTGTAAGCTATACGGGTACCGCTTGCCAAAAGTTTGCATGAATGGAAATTTGATTTGCTGCTACCTAACGTGTTCTCTACATTTCATTATTATTTATACGTTACAATGTGCATGTTAAGCAATACAAGTATCGGATAGTTAAACGTTACTGACGTCATAAATTCAGTCGTAAATAAAAACATTAGAAAAACATTAAACATAAAAACATCAAAGTTCGGTCGCCCAGCCTGGACAAAACTCTTACATTGCAGCATGTTCGAGTGTCGACTTTATGGCAGAAACAATTTCACCAATTTTCATTATGTTGTTTCCACAATCTACGGATAGGGTCATTATTATCATAGTTTGTTCAGTAGTAATGTATATTAAGCGTTCGAAAATGCGTAGACTGCTGTGGAAAATTTATAACAAGTACTCGGAATCGGATATGCCAGTCAGTAGTTTGTGAACACATGTCTGCTTTTAAAAGAGAGACCGACGTAAACGGGCCAATGACTATTTAGTCACGAAATGACGAAGTTTCTATTGCGAGGGCATCCATAAGTTACCAGTTGGGATACAAAAGCCTATAAACAGCGACGGTGCGAAGATTATTTGGCTTGAGAACAAATGTTCTTGAATGAAATTTGAATTTTATGAAAATATACAAGGAACAGAATACTTAGTAATGATTGTAGAGAAAAATTGAGTACAACTTGAGCAGTAGCGAGCATCTTGAGTTCGATTTATTCATTAGTTTTCGCTATCACCGAAGGCATGATAGCATTAACGGGGTACTAAATTTAGCAAGATGCAGTAACACTGCACAAAAGCTACTAAGAACTTGCGCGTTACCGAAGATCTTGAATTTTATTTTCTTCTGACTTTTCTCTTCATATTCATTTATTTAACAAGAGTATCATCTAATGTAACCATCGTAATAACACCATGATAATTGAAAATCGAAACCGCAAACGAAAACTTGCAAATATCAAGTATTTTATCGTCTTCCACTGTTGCCATTACTGCTACCACTCAACTGAAACTTGCCATCCTAAAGATCGATGGCATTTTTTCCTGATTGGTGTCGAGTTAATAGCTTTAGCTTTTCACTTCAATAAGCTGAGCATTTTTTTTCATATGGTAAAACTAAAATTTCATCGTTAGTGTCCGCATTTAATGAGCAAATTAAATAAAATTTATTGTGTGATATCCATGTCAATTATATATATCGGTTAACAAGTCCTGGCACTAAGCAAGAAAAACTCAACTTTTTTTTTTACAAAATTCCATTTTATTCATTCACGAAATCTCTTTGAAGTGTGTTACAATAAGTCCACAGTTTCTTTAACATTTTTATGACTTTTTTATAGAATAAATTGCCGTCATGGTCGTCAACATACTTTGGAGTTTCCGTAATGATGTCATCATTTAATTACCTCTTTTAAGATTTGCAAAGATTCCATATAAGAATCGTTTAGCGCTTATAACAGCGCTTATGTCTTTCACATTTGTGAGCTACTGATCTGCTAAATGTAATGGTTGCGATCTGAACCAGTGCCAACCAGAAGAAGAGAGGCCTAGAGAATAAACCCGCCAGCCGGAGAAGTTCTCAATCCAAGTTGAAGATTCCTTCTTGGTTTGATTATGCTGGAGACGGACAGACAAACGTTTTCAAATATTCATCGCCTTAAAGACTAACATAATTTGCATGAAATCTCGCAGATCACTTTTTAACTGTTTCATAACCTTTTTGGGCATTTTCCGTCTAAGCCAATTGAATCATTTCCGAAGGTTTGCCGTAATGACAAACATCTGATATACGCTGAACGACAGCTTGTAAACAGATGAAGTTTATACCGTACAAATATCAAAGTCAGAGTTATGTATATCTCAAGCTATGAACGAAATGGACCTCACCAAACAGACTTTATAAAGCAATCGAACGCATCGCAGAGTCCTCCTTTGTACATCTATCCTACCAGATTTTGTCCGCTCGTTCTGCTCTCGTTATTTTAGTATTCGTGTATGCCGTATGCTGATAGACTCTTTGCTCTGTTATTGTTAACATGGGCGCGCTAATTCTTTCGCAATATCACAGGCTACATATAGTGTTTCATTTGCATCCGATTTACATAACTGGCCAAATATCATTTGCAATCACTTTTCACTAACAACAACAACAAACAAACAAATGTTTTTGTTAAAAATTTTTAAAACTATTATCTCGTTTGTGACCCTTTAATTCTTCCTGATCTAAGTTGGACGCCATATTTGTTCTCATTTAATGCACGCACACACAAACACACATATCGATTTAATTTATACATTAATCCACAGTGTATCTGATTAAAACAACAAAATCTTATATGAGTTACTTCACAGAAAGCAAATCATCATCAGCTTTTTATGCTTTGTATTCTTAACTCGGGGATCTGTGATTTTATGCAGATTTCTCTTCGAATTAATAGAATGCAAAATAAAAATTCCAATTTATTCTTGCATTAATAAACTCATTATTACAATTTCAAATGTGTTATGCGAGTATGAGTTTGTTGTGCGAAGGTACTCGGTTTCCTTTTGCTGTATATTGATAGAAGCCTACAGAATCAGCAAATGCTTACACATGAAATGCTTGAAATTACAAATAAAACAACAAGCAATTGTTTTATTTTTTAATTTTTTTTTTTGCATTTTTTTTTCATTTTTATTCTTCTGGATTTTCTTGTTTAATTTGCATTTTTGGATTTGTTTTGTTTTTTTTTTTTTTTTTT
>CCAG010014014.1:0-61027 GCA_001077435.1 Glossina morsitans morsitans | reverse complement strand
GTTTTTTTTTTTTTTTTTATTTTATCAATACAATTTGCCAATTTTTTCGAAAAATGCAGCAAACATTATACGAAAACAACAACAACAAGAACAACACACACACGAGTTATCATCAACACACAACAATTTTATTTATACGTACGTACACCAAGTTTATGCATTTTGAAAGAGAGCAGGATTGCCGGGTGATGGCAAAGCAGAACAAGTTGTTTGACGGTAAGGAGTGAGAGATGGCGAGAGGTTGATGTAATTCAAACACACGCAAAGCGTAAGACGATGCCGTTGTTGCACGTAAACGTAAATGTGCATGTAATTAAAAATGGAATTTTAATCGCTACCTCTTCTATAAGACCGTAAGCGCTGCAGCGCTTTCAAACACTTATGCTAAATACATATAAAAGCAAAATATAAAAGTTCGCAAACAGCCCCGAGACAAAAAGAAAGACTTTCTATTGGGAAGAAAAAAAAAAAAAAAGAAGAAAAAGGAGTGAAAAAAAAAAACAACGACGCCAATATACAATTCATTAACGATTTCACCTAAGCTATGACTGTTTATGCACATATACCGCCCACCACCACCACCGCACGACCACCATACGCACACATACAAAAATATATTTTTTGCTTAGTTACTCGTATGTAAGTTTAGTGGATCTTTCATATATATTGCATTGCTTGGCAATATAACTACTTTAGCTTATGATGACGATGGGTGATGGTAATGGCGATGATGATGACGATGATGATGATGATGATGATGATGACGATGTTCCTGCTGATGACGACAACGACGATGAGGCCATTAGTTGTTTTGGCTGCCACACGCTTACAATCATAGATGACTGGCTTTAAAACTCTGGTGCCGTTTGCTTGGTTGGCTGGCTGTTTAGTTGACTGGCCTGGTCTGGCTTTGTTTACCAGCCTGCCTGCTTGCTTGCTTGCTTGCTTGCTAAGAAAGCGTAAGGAAAAAAAAAAAAAAAGAAATGAATTGCAAATTACGTGTTTTTAAATTGAAGTTTTACGATGTGAGATACTTTTTAAGATGCGAATGAATGTGTGTCCGTGTCTGTATTTAACCATTTAATGTGGAGCACTTTGGTGCTCTGCTAGATCTTATAAGCAGTCATTGCTTTAATACAATCTCTTGCGTCTTCTAATGTACGTTCATACTTTCTTGTAAAGCATTGATACTCATTCCAGAATCTCTTAGGAGAATGTGTGCTGTATGTGTGTGTATAGTCGAAACAAAAAACGAAAACAAAAAAAAAAAAAAACAAAAAAAAAAAACGAAAGAATTAATGCAAAAACTATATTGATAAGTTTTTAAGTACCTTTCATTGTATATTAAGTTAAACCATAGTACACGGAGAGAAATATGTTTTGCAATTTAGAGAAACTTGAAAAAATAAAAATGAAATAAAATGAAAGAGAATTGTCAATGTTTATCTTGTAGAAAGCAAGGGTAGAAAATTCAAGCGAGCTACCTTTTCGCTGAATAATTGTTCGTCACCACTTTCGAGGGCCCATAACCGCCGAGAAATTTGTTAATAGAACCTAGCAAGAAATAACTTCCATTATAAATATATTTTGTCTTAGCAAAAAGTCCCGATAGTGTAAGATTGTCCTGAAGGACTCTATTTGATAAGCTCTGCTTACTACATGCATACATCCTACGCTTCCAAAAACAAAAAAAAATGATTTCTATCGTGCGCTTTAATCCTTTTCCCTAATCAACGACAAATGAAGAATTTTTTTTTTTTGCTTCTCTTTGGCAGAGTTCATCTTTTACTAAACACGTGGACAATTATATTGATCTTTTTTAGGCGAATCTTTTATACCCCCAAAATCTCAAAAATGTTATAATTGAGAAATATTTTGTTACATAACAGTGTAATCAGACACCATGATAAGTGCGACGTTCAGTATCTCTCATAAGCTATACCTTAGACTTGTTTCTCTATTTTGAATTCATTCATTTCTCTTTTCTCATCCTATGTGTATCAACATTTTTGCCACAGTAAGCCTTTTCACTAACTTTCATCCGTAATACAGAGCGGCGAACGGTCGTGTGGATAGACCGACAGGTTAGCGGATGAACCGGTTCAACGGCGAATTGGTGAAAGTACAAATGACTAAATGGACCGACGAGCAGAGGGGACGGATGGACGGGTGAACTTAAAGACGGATGAGCAGACAGTCCGAAGGGTTGGCAGGGGGGATGAGCAGGTAGACGGACTGATGGGCAGCAAGAGGGATGCACGGAGGAACGTAAGGATAGACGAACAGAATGTTAATACCGTATAAGATCTATGATCTATTATTTTATAAATCATTTACAGAAAGAGATCGAGCTAATGTGCCTCCATTTTTTCTTCACTACATTTCGAAACTTATTTTCATTTCAGTGCATGTCTTCATTCCTTAATATCTATTCATTTCTCTTGTTGTTTATATAATATTTGTGATAGTTTAAATGATAATAATTATTCCTTTTTATTTAACTCTTCCTTCATTAAATGCTCCCTCTTCCCGACCGTCGATTTGTATTCGTATTCCAAGAAAGCATATAACATTTAAAAAATATGTGTGATTACTCGTGTTGCGATAACTTTGAAATCCTAAACTTGTACAATATTTATAAATGCATATGTGATTTTATTTAATCACGCACATAGAACATTTGGCCCGTTTGTATAGTAGGGATAGAGAAAAAAAGAGCCTCTTTTCGATATTAAATTTAATGAACTGTGAGTTGCAACTTTTCGTACAAGTATTGGTGCATTCTCACACAAATGCATAATTACTTTAAAGATTTTGATAAATGACAAAAAAAATATTTACTTTAAAAGGCATCAATTGCTGGAGCTATTGCGGAAAATTGCATCATTTTCATTTTACTCCTTAGCCTGTTTTTGAAATACTCAGTGTAATTAAAATTAAAATTATCCCAAATGATCACATTTTAGAAATAACTAGCTTTTGTCTTCCTGTAACGACACACCGCGATCGATCAATTCATTTCAATCAGTATTTACAAGAAGGCAAGAGGTTTCCTTTCATTAATAACATTGTTATGTATGTGTATGTTTGCCTTCGCAAGGGTTTTGTTAAGGGCAGACGTGCGTATCAACCTATTAGAATCATTTTAGTGTTGATCTCCTAGATGGCTACAAAGTGACAATCAACTAGGAATTTCTATAGTAACATCAATCTTAATATATCAGAGGTAGAAATTAATCCTGCCCAGCTTTTTTATAAAAAGGAAATTCGCTTATTTCAAAAGAATGATGGAAACGTTTCTCTCAAAGCATTGCTCATTGGTAACTACACATATTCCTATCCATCTAGCAGATTATAAGTACCTTTTCAAATGGACAAGTGTTCCATTTGGACTATCTACTCCCAGTTTGGGACGGTGCCATGAGAGTCAATATATAGCTCGGACAGGCAATAACTTACCCATTAAAACGATTGCGTAAATAGAAAGCGTAAGGTCTAGCACTTACCGCGCAGGTGAAGGGATATTTTAGCTCAATGCTGGTAACGCCTCCTGAATGAGTTGTTTTGTGTGGATGAAAAAATTCCCAATTCATGATCTTTGTCAAATTTACGTACTGAATGGTATCAGGGCTAGTTGTTAGTCCTTGCTGGTGGTTTTTTATTTAAATAGAGCAAATTATATTGTATTACGGGGATCCATAAACAACCAAGTATTTTGAAATCTATTTTTATATTTAATCCCCATCATTATCAAGGATAGCTTATCGTCTTTTCAGAAAATTTTCAATTCGTTTCTTATACAAAATCCGGGGCTCGTGAAGTCAAATATGACTCAAGGTGCTTAAGTAGTAAGCTGGCTTGGCTTACTATTAAAGTTTGATATTGTGCTTTAGTTTGCACAAAGATAGGAAGGAAGTGCAAATTGTTTTACGAATACTCTTGATGGTCTCAGATAATTGATACGGTACCCATATCCAGCCCATTCTGATTCTTGTAATTCTTGTGCACTTAATTTTAGTTGAGCTTGTACTAGAAATTTTAGAGTGTCATTATCAAATACAACTGATCGTTTACTTCGAGCTCTGTCAGAAAGATCATAATCACTGGCGGCAATTCTTCTAAACCCCTGTTTATCTTCGCTATGTTTCCATAAACATCGGCAATTTTTCGCTGTTCTTAGCGCTGCATGGAAGAGTACGCAAGTGGGCTGCTTTACCGAAAAGTATGAAACAATATGTGATTACTCTTCAAAGCCCGGTGCTGAACCAAAAGCAAGGAAATTCTTTGCAAAAAACTAATTTTAATGGGTAACACTATTAATTCACTCAACTATTACCACCACCTCAACCCCCCCCCCCCTCTCCCCCTTCCTGCACCACAAATAAAGGCGTCGTCGATATTCAGTTTTATTATCGACTTTAATACTTCGCCTAATCGGCATTATGATTATTTATGCCTTGAATATGTCGTAACTCAAGTATTAGTCAAATCTCACGATTCTCCAGAACAGCCCTCTGCACCAATCAGGAACACTTCCGCTTCCTACAAGTGGTCATTTTTATGCCCAACTTTCTACTTGAGCCCGAGAAAATGCACGCTATGTACTTTTAGGTGAGATAGCTTATGTTGATATATAAAGCTTAGGAAGAAAATAATTTCGCAGAGAGAGACTACACTTTAAAGTATTTTTGCAGAGAAAGTAGCGCCAACTCATAGGAAAGTAGGTCAATAAGTTCTTCATTTGATATAAATCATATTGTACGTTTACCGGATATATATGGATCTTTGACCGGTGCACCTCGGAAGCAAATTTAGTGCACCTCTAGTACGCAGTGTTCGCAAGAGCAGCAGAACGTAAATACTATAAATATTAGCTTTGCTTGTGCGTTCTGTTGCCAGAGGAAACGATCTAATCACAAGATTCGTTTATTTCTTGTACTTCCTTTATTGGTTTCACATTTTCATTTTTCGAAATTTTTGTTTTGCTATGATGCCGGTTCGCATATTGTTTGCTGATTAGGTCTGGCAATGTTACTGTAGCGCTGTTGTTGTAGTGCGTTTTTTCTCTCTTCTCCAATAAACCGATTAAAGAACATGGAATAATCAAAAGTTCCAGCGAATGAACGCTTATGTAGATTTCACTTAAAAATTCATTAGGATTTTGAGAAGTAAAGAGAAGGGAAAAGGATTCAAAATGCGTTAATAGCAACAATAATAACGATCTTAACTTAACTTGAAATTAAAAAAAAAAAAAAAAAAAAAATTGTTTTATAATTAAACATTTAATTTAAAAAGTGTCTTAACCATATCAGTTCATTATGGTATGTTTGGGTTTAATTTACCTAAACTTCTCACAATAGCTTTTAGGCTGGAGTCGTCTTAAACCGAATATTGAACACTCAACGGATAGGTTGAAAAGCAAATCGAATAAATTGTTAATGAAATTTAACGACACAACAAAATAATTGCGGGGCTTTTTAGAATAGAATTTACGTGAGCTGAAAGAAGAAGAGAATATGGATCTGAAATTTGAACCTTTTCCTTTGTAACTTTTTCTTCATACCTTCAATTTTTCTGAAGGTCTTCAAGAACTTCCTTCCAGTAATCAGAGTGTACCCTGATTTCTCCCAGCCCACCTTCCCAACAAGACACATATCTAAGAAGGTGATGGCAAACTAAGTCTTTTTATATATTCGTCACGATCAGTAGGATAACTTAGGTGCTACCGAGGACAATTCTGACAAACAGGTTCGATTAAGGATCCTTCGTGGATCCCTCGAGTCCAGTCTTAGATCGGGAAAGTGCAGTAGTGTGTAAAAATCTCATCGCTCATACTAATTATCTAAAGAATCGATTAATTTCCTGCTTTCAGCGTGGGTGAGATTACGAAATGCTCTCTCATGGCGATACGCTTCCCTTAGGGTCGAACGGGGGCAAAATAGAGGCCTGGCTAGATTATAACCCCGACCCAGACGATTATAGCTAATTTAATCTTTTTTAAGCGGACTTCTCCTGGATGCCGCTCAATTGATGTCACAAACTGATCGATAATGTAAGTGTACTTGTTCGTTTGAAGGAAGAAATAAAAAAGAAGAAAACTTATTTAAATTAAGGAGAATAGCAAGCAGATTAGTTGATTTATGAGCAGCATCTAACCTTGCTTAGTATAATGAGTATACGATCGACAAAGAGCAGAAAAAGACTGTAGCCTACATAGGGCATGTGCAAGCGAACAAATACAAGCGTATATAGGTACATACGTACGAAGGCAGAGAATTTTAGATTAAGCGTAAACATATGTTAAACTGAAATGTTACCTAATTATGAAAGTCTGTACGCTATTTACTGCTCCCTTTTCCTGTTGTTCTGCGATACTTCTGTTACGGCTTTGGTAATATTTGAAGGTAGGAATAAGAACATATTTAAGCATGTATATGTGTATTTGTGTATATAAGTCCAAACCAATTAAAATTTGCAAAAGCTAGCGTGCATTCATAAATCAATTATTGATTTATGAGTTTTTGGTTTTTGCAGAAAGAAATAAACGACCAACCAACCAACGGACCAAGCAACCAGCGAACCAACCAACCGACCAACCAACCAACTAACCGACCAACTAACTAACCGACAACAAAAATAATATATATAATGTAATAAGAATCAAAGAAATTCTACAAAAGAAGAAGAAGAGTAGAAGATTATCCTCATCACACAAGACATCATCAATGGGTGCATTTTTATTTCATAACCACAATCGGACCATGCGTTTATAAGTATATTTGTTTGTTTGTTTGCTAGTAATGCCTGATTATGATGATGCGAAATATTTTCGTTACTTTTTTCCTTTTTTATATTATTATTATTATTATTATTATTATTATTATTATTATTATTATTATGATTATTGTTTAAATTGGAAATGTGTGTTAATATTGTTTGTTCTTCTTCTTCTTCTTCTTGTTCTTCGCCCTCTTATTCATATTATTCTTATTTTTTAGTTGGAGGGTACATTAATCCTTTTTTGGTAGGTAACGAAATAAATGTAAATAAATGTTAAGACTTATTATAAAACTGGCCTGAGAAAACCTGTTTTATGTGCGCAACAAAGAGCGCGCGCGGTATTGCTGTGCATACAGTAATGCTTGATTTCGTTCTTTTCTCTTTACTCGCTGCTTAACTTTGATATGCCTTTTATAATTAGGCTTCAATGCCCTTAATGCATTAATAATAATCATGGATATTGCCTCATTTTACTTTACACACATATCAAGAGACAGAGTTATACAAAGTTCGGCATACCGTTTGCAACAACCAGAAGAGCAATTCAATCTCTCTACTAACTAACGATTATTGATGATTGGCCCCTTTTTAAGTATTCTTAATGACGATCCCCTAATACTTCATCTTTTCTAACACCACAATACAGAGACTATAGTCCCGACTGCCGGAAACAGATTAGAAATTAAAGAGGCGCCTTAAAAAGAAATTCATTTTTTCTTCGGCCATGCACTTACCACACGCCTTACTGTCTACGTTGAGTTCATAATAGAAATAATTAGAAATAGACTTAGCGGAGAAAACAAATCTTAAATTCGCAGTAAGTGCTGAAGTAAATTTAAGAGCAGCCTAAGAAATTGTGACAAATTTAGCCGTGTTTTTAACGCTCGAGTTAGTAGTTAATGTTGGTATTATCTTTGCAAGCGCAGTAGGGGAGTTAAATCTAGGGAGGTAATCGCGCGTGAAAAATTTAACTCCCGATTAGGTTTTCAGCTGCTTTTGCTAAACCGCTGCATACGAAAATTAAAGCTCAATAGTGGAATGTTGGTAACATATTTAACGGTAGAATTAGCAGTGTTAATAGCGGGGGTGAAAGAAAGTTATGTAGAGTTAAGCGTGGTCTACATAATAAGATCAATAACAGAAGCAAAACGAAATGTTAGCAGCGAATTTCACAATACAGATAACACTGTAGTTGGCAATAGATTCACCGAAAAAGTTCGTAGTCGAAAATTAGGCCATGGAATTAACGGTGGAAGTAGCTTTCATTTCCATGCACTTTAAATAAAATCTATACTGCTTCTCAAGCATTCCTGGGGATTGTTAACAATCTGAAATAAATTTTTTAACGTTAGATGTTATACCCAATTTCCCAACATTGTCTAGAGTGAAGGGCAGCTTTCAAGCCCAGCATTTGGCCGGGACTTTAATAATGCTATTAGCTGTAGAGTGTGTGACGAAATTGGCAGTAGAACTAAAAGAGAACTTATTTAGTTATTGTTGGCATTGAAATTATACGTAAAATTAGCAAAACGAATAAGAGACACTAGGCAGTGAGATTAAGAATATAACTTAACTATAAGAGTTAGCAGTAAACATAATATTTTCCTTGAGTATAAAGTAACACTAGTTACTGAATTTCTTTGGTCTTACTTGCAGGCGTTTAAAAGTCGTTGTATAGCGAGGATAACTTTTGTATATGTTTTCCTGTTCGCCCTTTTTCCCTTAGTTTTGCCTTACAGTTTGTCTGCAGATCACATTATAATGCAAAGGCGTTTGTCTTTTTCTTTTAGCATAAAATGTTTTTATGAGATATTTTGTAAAGCTTAAGCAGTAAAAGAGGGAAAGGAAAAAATGTTTTTATATATGAATGCTGTTGCATTTATTAAACATAATTGCATGTGGGCGTGGCCGCTTGAAATTTCTTTGATTAAACTCGATTAAAATCGCTGCTTATTTAAGCTAAAGGCCTCTGCCTGCCAACCAGCTTGACTTGGTTGGCAATAATTTTCTGTTTATATTTATATATATACATATATATATATATATAAGTGTATATATACATATATTTATTTATTTATATATATATATATATATATATATATATATATATACATAAATGCTTTGCATTGTGTGTACATTTAATAATTTGTATCTTCGCTACTCAACTCAAGGATTTAATGTTGTGCAAATGTATGTTTGCGTCAGCTCTCTGTGTTTACCTCTCAGGAATTTAATCTTCATTATAAATATGTTTTTTATTATATTATTTCTGTTCCTCTTCTCTTTGCCTTTTTTGCTTGTAATTATACTTCATAAATCAGTTGGGCTTTCGTAGGTTTCGCATTCATTTCATTTTTGTTATATACTTTTCTTTAATTTTATATCATCACACTCTATATAACCGCAACTTGTATACCATAGCTCGGGCAAATTCTCACTAAATTATTCTACACCTCAAACAGACGACATTGTTTCAGTATCAGTGCTCAGTCTCAGTTTCACGATAGTACAAAAGTGAACCCCTCATCGGTCGTCGCCGTCTTATGGAAACCTCTTTCTGTTCTCTTAAACTTATAATTAAATAAAATTATTGACTATATGCTGTATACTGTATATCTGCGTAAGCATGTGGTGGAGTTTGATTAATGAAAATCTCAATAAATTATGTGCTTGAAAGTAAGAAGAAAGGAAATAATATAAATTTTTAACGATAAATAATAAATAATAAATAAAATTAAAAGTTATGAATCGCACAAAATTATCAAAATGTGTTATCCTTAGCCGTTCGTACATTATCAACGTTATTATGTATACATATATTCTCGATAAAATTTTTTCTTAGAAGATCTTGAAATCAAAAATACCTTTAGGCAAACACTTTTTTTTTTAATTAAGAGTTCTGCACAATAATTAATAAGAACTGGAGTTAAATGTAATCCATCAATTTTTTCCAAAAATCTTCAGTCTCTGCTAAGGGAAAAAATTGTTTTCGAAAACATTTGAATTTTTATTATAAAAATATGTTATAATTTTCTGAATATCTCTCCTAAGATGAGCGCGAAGAGTTGTGTGAAGGTAAATATCTCAAGTTCATTTTAATCTCAAACTTCGGCTTAAGCTTATCCACACGTATTGGCTGCAGGTTAGGTTTAAGGAAGGACGTGGTGAAAGGAAGCGTTGTCGTATCCAAACACACAACAGCTGTCTTCGAATTTGACTAATAAATCGATCAACTTGCTTCAAACATGGTCTAGATGACAACGACGGCCATGCCATCAACTATCCTCCTTGATTCGACTACCAAGTACTACACATCATCTTTCTATAAAGTTAGTAGAAGTCCATATAAGCATACCTGATAGTTCCAATATTAAAATGTAGGTAGATGTGGTTCTAGTTGACCGCCCAACCAATCGTTCTCTTATTGCCAAGGCTCTGCACACGTATTTTCTTAATTTCCATACGTCCATTTAGATTAAATACGATTTTGAAAATCGAATAAAGTCACTTAGACGTAATGCCACATAAAATACGGATAGAGTAACTTTAGGCTTCCACATCGATTGCAGAAATAGGGTCACTTAGACGTAATACCATATAAAATACTAGTAGAGTAACTCTAGGCTTCTACGCGGTAAGAATAAATGAGCTTTAAGTTCATTTGAAACCTGACAGGCAAAGTTGAAATAAATAAATAATATAATATGACAGGTTAAGGCCACGAAGCCTAAAAACTATTCATCAAATTATAAAGAATGATACGCGGGATACATCACTAGATGCATGGGAAAATTGAATAATGCCTTTTTGTTTTTGTCGAATAGAAATAGAAGGATATTATAATAGAAAAGTGCACTTCGACACCGCCTAGTAATTAAATAATTTCTTTAGCATTTGGCCCTGGGGTAAAAGGCGGCAAACGGCGAGCTAATCTCCGCATTAATTTATTTTGTTCAATTCGTTCATACAAATGTTATTAACATCTGGCAGGAATTGGCAATGAGTTATTTATTTATTTATATATCTATTTACACATGAAAATCAGTTAACAAAAACTTATTACAAACACCTTTATAAATTTAACAAAGAGGAAGAAAAACGAAGAACAACAAAAACAAAATTCATGTACAAATAAAAAGGAGAAAAAGAAAAAAGCATGTACACGTCTAACACAGAAGCACACTGCCAACCATGACAGTGAGTAGAGACTGAACTTCTAAACCATTGCTAACTTGTAGAAGCTTGGTTTCCAATTATGGTGAACATATTCTATAGTTCTAACTACGAACTATTTGAAGCTTTAACGATTAATACTTTGTTTAAGTATTACATGGGCAGCGCTCGCATTTTATAGGGTGTAGCTTTGTCAGAGACATCCTCTATATTTTTGCAATGGCATAGAACTGGATTGAAAAGATCATTGTTGTGCTGTTGTGTCTAATTTGGCTAAGCTTTACGAAAATAAAGGTTCTAGAGGAACGACTAGGAAACTTGAAGTTTATCTCTCCTAACATTACTTCAAGGCAAAAACCAGAAATTATTTTTGAACTTACTCTATTGAGTGAACGCTGCACCTATAGGAAGGAGATCATACAAGTGAAGCATATTCAACTATTGGTTTCACCAAGCTAATGAATAGCCTTTTTATAACATATCAGTCGTCAAGTTTTCTGAAACCGAGCACAGAACTGACTTTATTTATAGATAGCACAATGTGCAGATTAAAAATGTTTCTACATTAATAAATGAACCCACATTTTCCAATTTGGATGAATTGGCGAAATATGTAGCTGAAAATGTGTTC
The DNA here is from genome assembly GCA_001077435.1 of Glossina morsitans morsitans. Classification (NCBI taxonomy): domain Eukaryota; kingdom Metazoa; phylum Arthropoda; class Insecta; order Diptera; family Glossinidae; genus Glossina; species Glossina morsitans. Next base: position 49,443 of record CCAG010014014.1, on the reverse strand, counting down.
CGCTTAAAGAAGAAGCTTCTTGCATTTTTTCAGTTTTTATTTCCGAGGGGGTTTTCCGGGCACTATGTAGCCAAGCTGAAGAAAATAAGACTACAATCTAAGACTAAGCGTACATCAGGATATGACAGAACCTAACCACCGAAAGGAGATCATTGACGTACGGGATAAAGAGCAAGGAGCCTAAGTGTTTCCTTTGAACGACACCTGACTGTATGAGCGATTCATCAGATATGATGAAGTTGAAAAGAACCCTGAATGGTCTACTAAGAAGATAAGAGCCTAACCATTTTAATAAATGTGTAGAAAAACCCATTGCCCGGAGTTTAAATGCCAAGAAAGGAAGACTCTTGATTTCTAATAGTTATAATCGTTTTGGTGAAGGTTGTTTTTCGATTGCAAACTCAGCTCACGAATCAGAGCTGTTTTTATTGAACCCACTTAATACTCGCCCTTCTTCTTTACTAGATTATAAGGCTATTTTAAAAAAATTAATTTTTTTTTTTGCCCCTGAAACAACCTGTCTTAATAATTTACGGTAAGTTAAAGTTGACAGCAAGTATATCAAGAATCAAAAGAATACGACTGCAGACAAGTTTTGCTAATTCTTTGGTAAATGTATATATGGTTTGGAAGGTATCGAGTACTTGTTTATTTAAAAATACCACAAACACAATGATTTAACTAATTTAACGAGGAGATTTGTAGTGAAATGATACTTTCCCAGGATATATAGGAAAAAATACCAAGTAGTTACCCTATTTCTCGATTTTAATCCATTTAAATACAACTTCTTTAGAAAGTCTACAATTAATGGAACAAGAAGTATATTAAAGACGTTGGCAATTATTTTGTAGGAAACAGCTTGCCTTTCCAGTCTTGTAACATGTGGTTATATTTTATAATATCAATTACAAATGCAACCCTGTAGAAAGTCGGGTTCTTTATCTCGCTCGTTGCTAAATAAATGATGTTGAGGGTAATACATTGTCAACTTGTGAGGAAAGAAAAAGAGAAATCAGTTTTTTTGTTTTAATTGTTGGGTGGAATAGAGGAGAAATGAAGCAGAGCAAAAAAAGCGAGATTTCCGCAAAAAAAAAAAAGAAAAGATAAGATGCCCGTGTTCGGCGAATTAAACAATTTTCAAGAAGAAAAGAAAATGCTACAATGAGATGCCTTGGAAATATTTACTGACCAAAAGGAAGAACTACTGTCTACAAATAATGCCTGGGCACACACAACTACAGAAACTTGGAACCGGATATTTTTATGAATTAATTGACCGATCTAGAATCGTTGATTTTGATTTAACCACATCGGCTTCCGTAGACTTTTAAGCCAAACTCTTTTGGAGAGGCATTAGCGCAATATTCCTCGATTGACGATCAAAGGGTAATTGGTGGAGTCTTTTTGAACAGATTTTGATTCTTTTAACATCATCAACGGGAAAATTTTACCACATATGGGTTTCCGTAATACTAATTGAAAAATTTCGCCACCATTAATATGCTTTCGAAATAAAAAATTAATAAAAAAAGTATAAAAAAAACTATAGATAATGTGTGAATATTCAATATCTGCTCAACACTGTAATTAACACAATTCCAGTTTCTTTATGCACAAGGAAAAAGAGTAAAACGCGAACCAAACAACTTCACACAGCGTAGTCAGTTTTGCAGCGACAGCATCAACATTGAATATTTTGTAAGTAATGCAATTGACTTCGATGCAATATGTTCACATACTCTCATCAAGAAGGAGGTCGGTCAATCAATTAAAAAATACTTTACGATATGACAACAGTAAAACCAACGATGTCGATAACACTGCATGCTAGTGTAAGAAAATTATTATACGGCGAGAACATCGCATGCAGATGTAGGTACCTTAAGCACGACCTTCCCTTACCAATAAACTTAAAAGGATATGTGCTGAAGCTTGAATGCTCACACAAGTATTAGTTTATCATTCGATTTGCCGGTTATTTCAGTAAGCTTTCCCTTGCGTTTCTTTCTGGTGCCAAATATGCTCGTAATAAAAATTCAATTTCTTTAAAAGTTTTTATATACGTCTACTGTTGCTGTCGATGTTTTTGTTATTGTTATTGCTGTTGTTACTTTTGCTGCAATTATTACCTACCTGCCACTCAATACGTCCACATTCCATAACGTATATGCAGCAGTGGCTACTGCTACTGCTGCTGCAGCCCACCTTATTGTTAAAAATTATGTTTATACGTTATTTACCTATAATTGTTGGCTTGATGCCAGAGTTACTGCTTTAGCCTTCCTTTCATTCCTGCTTTCAATCTTACTTTTACTTATTTTTTATTTTTATTTTTTTATTTTTGTCATTTCTGACCACACAATAACAATTTTTATTAATTTGTATGTTGCCCGAAAAAAATTTTTATTAATTTTTAATATCGTTTGTTTTTTAAGAAAATGATTTCGCGCAATTTCTTGCTACTTAATGTTTTAAAAATCAATTAAATCGCATCCTTTCAGTTTCTTCGTCGCGTTCATTTTTTCCTGCTTTCATTATACTCACCATATAAATAACAATAAAAAATGTACAATTAATTGAATAAAATTCTTTTAACGTCGAGCTTGGACTACTATAAGTAATTTTCTTTTGCCGTTTAATTTTGCACCTGGGGAAAGTATAATTCCATGTAATAAAATGATTTAATTAGTTTATCGAAGCTTTTTTTTTTACTTAATGATGGCTTTAAAGCAGATCACAACGGAACATTTACAGGAAGAATAAGAGTCAGATCTGCACGAATTAATGATTTCGGAACTACGGATGTAGGTAATACAAAAATTTATTTTTTCCAGTTACGGCTTTTAGACGTCAGCAAAATCGGCGGCCATATTACTCTTGCAGCGTGTAATCCTTACAAAGCCTAAAATTTCGTGCATCTAGGACGTTGTTCTTTTTGAAAAATCACAGCAACTACGCAAAGTTCGAAAAATCAAACAAAGCTTTTTATATCGCATTTCTTGGTGGAATTATCCTTTACGTACGCCTTGTTACAGTTTGCTACATAGGTTTAATGTACTCTGTTTCATCTCCTTCTCTTTTCACCTCACCTTAATGAAGAAAAGTGACCTGATTTCTTTAATTTTACTTCATATGTGCTGTTGTCCTCTATTCTGTTCTCTTTTGTTTTCTTCTTTTCTCTTGTCTCTTTTTAACTCCTATTTTTGGTTTCAAAAATCTTCTTATCTATTCGTCCGCAATTTCTCTCAATTTTCTTTCTTTTCTTCACTGTAAACTACGAGATATCTCCTAGTAAGCATATGTACCAAAACTGCCGCCTACAAGATATCTGGCAGCGATTTTTCCATTTTCCAAATACAGTAAATGCAATTTTAACACTATATCTGTAATTTAATATAATTATATCTTGGAACATTTAATCTTTTCTTTAAAGAAAACAACAGTGTTAATGGTTGCTGTTCCTTCTCTTTTCTTCTCTACTCTTTTTTCTTTTCTTTTCTTTTCTTTTCCTTTCGTTCCTTTTCTTTTCCTTTCTTTCCTTTCCTTCCTTCGTTTTCTTTTCTTTACTTTTTTTTCTTTTCCTTTCTTCTCTTTTCTTTTCTTTTCTTTTCTTTTCTTTTCTTTCCTTTCTTTTCGTTTCCTTTCCTTTGCTTTCCCTCTTTCATTCTTTTCTATTCGTCCCCACTTTCTATCAATTTTCTTTCTTTTCTTCTTCTCTTCTATATTATCCCAGCTTATCTTCATTATGCATCGGCTTATCCTATCTCATGTTATCCTACTTTATGATTATAACTTAAGTACACCTTATAATATCGCTCGCTCACTCCTCTGACTAAGATTTTTTTAAATTTGTAATATATTAAATGCGTTAAAGATAGGTTTCAGTTTCATTTATTATATTCCGCTTTTCCGCCTTTTTCCTATCTACCATCGCTGTGTTGTTGTAATGATATGTTAGCAAATGCAATTTCTAGTTGAGGCCCTTCTGCTCCCTCAAAATTTCATTTATTAGTAAATTTGCATTTACGCTTGACACGCAAATTCATGTAAGAAATAATTTTCAAGGCACACAACTACGAACGATTTCTTAGCAACACAAGTTAGGGACACAACAACAACATCAACAACTATGGCATTAAGAACATTTCCTTAAGATTCACAAATGAATTTGCAAATATAAATATTTCGACCGCGTATACGGACACATGTACACACAAATACACACTCACACGCATAGTCATACACACGGATAGCAAGCAAACGTACGCGTACATATACACGTATATATAAACAGACACACGCAAATACCTAAACACAAAGTCCAATTAAATTACTTTTGAATATCAAACTCGAGAATTGAATTGAGTACAACAACTAGAATTGGGTGGAGATATGAGATACGTAAAAGAAGAAAAAGAAAAAGAAGAAGAATAAGAAGAAGAATAAGAAGAGGAAATATGCGGAGAACTGTATCGCAGAAATACAATATATAGAGGGAATCGAGGTTTTGCGAAGAAAACGCCAAAAGCGTCATTCACATACGAGGTTTAGCAAAAATTAACAAAACGACCGCACACTTCTTTCGCTGCTCATTCCATTTTCGGAATATGATAGCGACTGTAAACCTTTACTGACTGACTGCTGCCGCTATTTAACGTCTCAGCCTTGGCCGTACGTACGTGTAATTGTGGATAAATGGACGAATACATTTGCTTTGGATGTATAGAGTTAAGTGTGTATAAATATCCTTTTCGTGGATTTAAAAACTAAATATAAACGAAAACCCGTGCATTTGTATATGAAACGTATGAGGAGAATGTAAAATTCACATTTGTGTGAATTTGTGTTCACATTTGCTTATTGCAACAGTGTAAGTGTAATTAAAATCCCTTGATTAATATGTAAATTTAATGAGATTACGAATGAATTCAACGAACAAGATTAGTTGGCATTCACGCGGGCAATGTACGACGACAACATTTACGACCAACTTGAATGTAGGTTTACGTCGGCTAAGACTTCATTTATATATATATATATATTTATATGTATAAGTATGTGTGTGTATGTATTTATGTGTGTATGTATGTATGTATATACGTGCAAATGTACTAAGGAATGGGTGTTGATATTATAAGCAAAACCAAACGCATTTGGATAAATTTTAAACTTAAAATGTATCATGTGTGCTAGTTGCTGTTCTTGTATTGTATGTATGTTTACATACGTCTAAGTGAACACATATGATTACTTTTGAATGTTTTGCATATAATTTTCAATTCGTTATTTTGTTGGAAGCGATTTCTTTTTTCCCTTTTTGTTTTTTTTCTTTTGTGTTTTGTTTTTGTCTTTTAAAGACCAAAGAGCCACATCTTCTTTTGCATTGTGCTTCTTCGTTTTATTCTTTGCCTATAAAATGTTGTTCTTAGGTGGTAAAAAGCAATGGTTTATGGTGTTTGTCTGCCTTCATCTCTGCCACCATATGTGTAGTACAAGTTAAACAGTACGCTCAATGTTTTTGTTTCACATTTAATGCGTTTGTGTGTATGTGTGTGTGTGTGTGTGTGTGGACACATGTATTTACATAGTTTAACTTTTGCAGTCTTGTTAACACTTTCCTTGGAAACTTGTTGTCAAACAGATAGAGAGTCAAATAATCTGTGTTGCTCTCACATCATACTGCTTGTACAGGTGAAAACCACACAGGCCCGGCCCACCCATGATTTTCTCCCTTACCATTCCAAAACGCTATTCATACTTGCGAAGAAATCCCAAGTTTATCATTCCCTTAGCTGTTAAAGGTCAGATTATTCTTGAAAATAATGAAAAGCAATAATGAGCAGGACACGTGGTGGAGGGAGTTTATATTTACATACATGCGCTATGAAGATTCCTTCGCAACTATCTGATAATGTGTTAAACATTTTTACGTAAATATATCTACATTTCAATCCCAACTAGCTTGAGGATATACTTAAATAATGTAAATAAATTTTGCTTAACAAACATTAAATGGCGAGCATAGATCGGAGTGAAGATTTCTCGGTCGCATATCTATGAGGATATGGCTTGGTTTTGTGTTCTTCTAGGTGGAAATCTGAGAAGTGAAAAGTCTTGACTTTTTAAGATCCAGAAATTTGCTTAACCATCGGTTGCAATTTTCAATTATCACCATAATCTTCGTTTGCGCCAGATTGAAAAATTTGCGACACCTTCTTTGCATGAACTCCTTTTAAAACTAGAGTATAAGAGACTGTTCTACAAAGCTTCAGTGTCATATACAGTTCGACGAACAAATGTATCAGAAGACCTTTTTTATCACATTTTTTTCATATCAAATTAGAAACGGTATCGCTTGTTTCAAGCTACATTTGCTAAAGTACGATCCCATCTTTATTCCAGAGTAGACTATCCACAAACTTTTTGAATGTCGTTTAATACGCTGGTGAATTACTTTTCTTCCTATTTTCATTAAAGAGCAATAAGAGTAACTACTTCCCTGTCCTCTCTTTGATTGAATGCAGGCAATTATAGCCAAGATCTTGCAAGAAGAACCCAACGCAGAAGAACGCAGCTATTAGCGAAAATTGTTGAAACATTTTCCACTGGTTGCGTTACATTGACATTTGCAATTCAATTAAAGATCCCAAACAAATTCTACCAATCTCTAACGGATCGCAATATATATTTTGCATATGCTGTCCTTGTGGTATACTCAGCCCCATCCTAGGCAGTTTCTTCAGTTCAGTTATCTTTTTGTTGCCGCGAGATGCAATCGCTCTAAGCATTGATCACAAAGATGCGAATTTAGTGGCAGCACCTCTTAATACACTACCTGGTCATCAATATTAATTTTCCCACGTATTCCGAGCACAATGAAACCATAAGCTATCGAATTTCCAGCGATCGTTAACAATAGTTTCATCTATCAATCGTGGATATCCAAAGTCTAAAATTAAAACGAGTGAAATTTTCTTGAAGAACAATCACACGGCACCTAAATGTTGAGATTTAGGCGGACTTCCTTCAACTAATTTAACACAACCACGCCCGAAATCCACATATAAAAGTCATTTTAGAAAGTGAGAATCCTCAGAGCACGCCTTTGAAAATTTCATATCATTTCCATCACTTGTTTACGAGTTGCAATGAGAGTTGCGACGCTACTTGCAAAGCGGTGCAGTGTTTGCACTCAGTGGAACAAGAAAATCACGTCGCAAATCAAAAGTTTACCAAGGGCAGAATTAAACGAGTTTAACTTGACACCGTTGACCCACTTACTGTGTTTATCAAATCTGCTACCAGCTGCTCTTATCTGTTCGCAAAAATTTGGATCAAACGATCAGGTCATCGGGGAATATATAAGGTTTTAAAAATTCATTCTACCGTCGTAATGTTAGAATAGTGCTTGTAGTCTAAACGATCGAACGTACTATCTTTGACGGAGACTGTGTTGATGAATAGAATCGAATTTTGCAGAAATTAGACTTGTGTCTTACTTAGACATAGGAATTATTGACCAAAAACATGGAAGTGCTTGAAGATACCGTGCTTCTTTGCACTGCACATTTTCGCACACATATAACATCGTGTTATGCAACGATTAGTCGAACTAGTTACAGGGAGTGCTTTAATCAACGATGCTGCCGCAATGGATCTGCCTGCACCATAAAGATCTCAATTTTCTGCACAGTTTTCATTGAACTGAGATTGTAAGCTTAAGTAAATCATGTACATCATTGCCCCTCGAATATGAAGTCTAAATAAAAGAATTCAAAACTTATTAAGCAGCGGCTTGACTTGATCTATTGCCACTACTACAGGCTGAAAAGCTTGGTAAGAAATTTAAACTTTATATAGTTTGTGCGTTATATAGTTGATCTTCATGACCTAAAGTCGGAAAAGGCGACCTACTATCTATTTAAGTTTTTATCTCTCCATTTTTTAATAAGACATTTCGTATAAGTTTTTGAAATTGCTTGCAATTAGAGGAGGTTTTGGAAAAGAATTCAAACGCAGCTTGTTTGAATTTAGCATCATCCCATTCTAATAGTGCAAGGTAATTAAAGTCTGTTTGCAATATTCAAGAAACTTCCGGATGCACGCTTCTAACTTGTTTGCCCCTTTATATGTAGTGCTTATTAGAGATTACATCTTAGCCTGATATCTATGATAATCTCTTCTGCGTTTCTTTTTAATTGAAAATCGTTTTCTTTTATATGCAGTCTCCTTAAAAAATGTAGTTCGAAATAAATTAGAATACAAACGGCATACCGTTGAAGATACACATACGTACCGCCTATGTATTTGCATGAGGCTATAACGCGAGAATTTAAATTAGAATTTAACCCACATTGGGTTATTCGTAAAAAGAAAATCAAGACAGAGAAAACTTGTCATGGTTTTCTATCCATTACAAATTATGAATTATGTTTTCAAGAAATTAGTTTGCCAACAACATTAACCACACATTTCCAACTACGCGAACGGATAGACACACGGACAGACAGAGAATATAATTGAACATGTAGACTGACTGTACATAGAAATCTTTTGAACATGTTCAAGACATTTACCGCCACCAATACGAGTGCAGTTAAATAACAAATACACGCATACACATATAAACGAACACATTCACATCGTATAGCACACTGAGCCAGCAACCTTAATCACAAAAGACTACCGTAGAGTTTGGTTAGTTGGATGATGGCGCTGCTGCTGATGTTGATGAGAACGAGGATTATTCATGAAATAAATAAACCACCAATCTGTACAATAAAAAAAAAGAGTTTCATCCGTAACAAACTAAGGCCAATTGCAACTCTGGCATCAATTGCCCGCCGGTGATATTGATGACGGTGGTATGTGTTTGGAGTTTAATTTTCATTTTTTTACTTCAACAATAATGCATAGTAAAGAAAAAAATTGCCTGGTTGCGCGCTATACCTAGGCGACAGAACATCGGTCGGTTGATAAAAACATTTGCTTATTATTATGACTGCTAGTTATAATCGAGAGAATAAGATAAGATAGGAACAAAAATCCCATCGATTGACACCTTAAAATCGAATATGGATTTGACGAATATATATATTTATATATATATATATATATTGGTCAAGAAGTCCAGGTACTGGTATATAAGACGGCGCCTGTCAAAATTTCATACCATTTCGACACTACTTTCATTGTTTTTAAAAAAATGAAAAAGTCGGAATTTTATGGGTTGTCTTGCGATGAGAAAAATACCACTCGCGCAAAGTCAAACTTGCAAAATATTGATGCAACTCTTCTCCACTGCAAACAACAATGTTTCGGATTATTGATTTGGTTGGGAGGAAAAGAGAGAGAGAGCTATCGTCCCAAAGATGACAAAGGGCGTTATACCGCAAATGCTTATCGCGTTTCGTCACAATAGAAAATATACGCCGTCTTAGATATCGATCGCTACGACAGCAAGATTGCATGGATTTAATTTCGAATTACTGCCTTATTCACGGTATTCTCTAGATACGGCTCCTGGCGACTCTTTTGTGTTTGCAAAGCTTAAAAGGATGGTCAAAAAGAAAAAGATTTGGATAAGTGATGTGATTATTAAGAAAATTGGAAGTCATTTTGAAAGCCTTGAGAAATCGTTCCACAGAAAAAACACATCAAAATCTTAGAGAAGGCCTTCTTGTATCATTTTTGAAGGAGACTGTGTGACGAATGATGTTAAGTTTTGCGAAAAGAAAAATGTTTTTCTCTTACTTACTCAGGACTTATTGACTCGTGTTCTGTGTATTTATAAATGTATTTTATGTGATGTTTTATGTGCCAGGTTTTTTTTAAACAAACTTTAGGAAAAATTGTTATTATTGAACTCCTCTGTTATGACATGAAATTACTTAGAGACATTGGACTTAAAGGAAGAACATTTTCATTACAGTTGGTTGCTTAGACTCTGGAATTTTAGTAATAGAAAATCCTCCAGTGCAAGTTTTATAGCATTCACTTGCTACTAATGACTAACTGTAATCTCGATTCTGTCTTTGTAGACATTGTCAGAACATAGTCTGAGACGAGTTTAAAGGTGTAATGTGTTTGTTACATTTTCGGTTGCAAATTCAAGTAAACGGTAAGCATTCGAAAGAATCGATCACAGCCTAGTATAGTGTTCTTTTGCGTAAAACGTTCTGGTAGGTTGTGCATCTTTTAAAGCCTAATACTACAGATCACGACGATATTAGCGTTAGATTCCTAAACACTATTCTTTCGTATGTAACTAAATCTTTTACACACATCTTAGATCTTAATTTTACTACTTGTGTATTCCGTGACAGTTGGAAATTGCTTGTTATAATCCCTGTTGGAAAACGGATTTTACTTACTTCGCCTGAAGATTCTCGCGACGTAAGTAATTTGCCGGCTCCATTTAAGGTGTTTGAAAGCTTTGTAGCTGGCCCAGTAGTTATATATTCACAGGAAAAGACTTTACTTAGTGACAACCAGTCAGCCTATAAATCCGAACACAGCTGTAACACGTATACACATTTTGAGTATGACAAGAGCAATTTGACAATGTTAGTTGTGATTGATTTCCCTAAAGCCTTTGATGCGGAAAATTTTAGTTTACTCTTAAAAAAGTTAAAGTTTTGTTTTGGCTTCAGCTCCTTGGCGGCAAAGCTCATCATAGATAATCGTAGGTGATTGTTGTCAGCATGTTAGAATGTGCAGTCCTTGTTCGGATGTAAAAGATACTTACTGCAGTGCTCCGCAAAGTTTTATATTAGGGCCGATTTTGTTTACCATACTCATAATTGATTTGATTACTTGTTGCCCACCCGCAACATTCATTTGTATACCGATAATGCGTAAATCTAGATTTTCCGTCTTCGCGACCTCGTCGGATCAATAGGTCCGTTCTTGATTGGATTGCAGACATGAATAATTTGAAGTTAAATTTATTCAAAACTAAGGCAATGACAACAACGCTTACCAAAAGCTTCCTGCCAAATGTCTCATTGGCTGATGTGTGTATTGGGCCTGAGATTGTGACAGCGACAAATCCTTGATTTCAAAACAAGTCCCCTGGACTCCCAGCATACAGGAATAAATATTAACAACATTTTAAGAAAATTTCGGCGTTCGTCGCCCTTTTTCACTGCTGACACCAAATTAAAGTTGATTAATGTCTTGTGATTTCGCTCATGTGTCTCTGGCAATGGAAACCTTGACTGTGTTTCTAAAAATAAATTCCAAGTTGTGATAAATAAATACGCAACGACAAATATAATGGGATATCACTACACTCCTCAATCATTTTGGATCATAATTTTCCGACTTATTTAAATACCTATCAGATCTAATTTCGATTCATAATATAATTTGCGCAGGTATTCTGGAGTAATTATGTGACAAAGTTCAGTTCGTGAAATCTAAACGTGCGATGAATCTGACACTGCCAGATCATAAATATCTTGTGTCTTCAAGACTATTTTTTCTTAACACTATAAAGATATGAAACAGTCTGTTTCGGGTGTCAATACGTGCAGCTTTCTTAAAGAAGCTAAAACGTTCTACAGTAGTTCGATCGAAACAATTCATGGTTGAATGTTTTATTTTGACCTACAATTACTGAGATATTGCACATATAAATGGCGTTTAATGAGATTCCAACCTAGAAGTTGTCTTAGCCCGGCCATTAAGATCGTTGTCCCATCCAAATTAAGGAAACGCCTGAAAGGTCCCGAAATGTAAATTCTATTCTAAAATATTACGCCCAACGATCAACTTTTTAAAAATCATTTTCAAATCCCGATTTTGTTGCTAACAGCAATGGTTACAATTAGTTTTAAATTTGCATTTTTATGTTTCTGTATTGTGTTCGCATCTCATTGTAAGAAGTTTTTTCTTTAATTTTTTCTACACAGCTACTGAAAAAGTGTTCCAGCCAATACCCTGTTGCGAGCAACTAGGCAAACTCATTTTAACGACTTTGAAGCAGTTGCTAGCAAAAGCTGTTTGCATTTCATCGAGTGTTAAGAAAAACTGCATCTATTCTATCCTTGCACTGTAGAAGCAGATTTGAAGTTTCTTGTTCTTTTGGATCGTTTATCTAATTTAAGACTTTAACACGTAAGAGCAATTTTTAAGCAGTCAAAGGATTGAAATCAATTCACAGAGGACTTAATAAGCACGTGCAGGGGATGGACAAAAAAAAAGTAGCAACATCTGATATATACGCAATATTTATAAATAATTTCTTCTAGGTTGTTGGATTATTTTCCAGCGGAATTTTGTTCCATTGCTGTACGAAAACATTCGTCACTTGATGGAGATGGAAATCTCCTTCTCACTCTCTCTTCTAAAACCCTCCATAACGGCTCAATTATGTTGAGTTCTGAAGATTGTGCTGGTCATTCGAAATGATTGATGATATTCTGATGCTTCTCAAGCCAAGACTGGACCTTTCTGGCCGTAAATGCCGTAATCATAGGAATAACTTTATCCTAGAGGATATCGCGATATTCAGTCGCAATAATTCGACCAGTGATATGACTTAAAGGACAAGTTGAAAATCAAGATATATCCTTCTACACCAAAAGGAAATTTTCCCTATGTCTGACTATAGTAAAAAGGCAGCCCGGATCGTAGGCTTGTTTTGGGGCTCTGCATATATACGCTCAGCCATATGTAGGCAATAATGTGATGGATGGTTTATCGGAACATACCACATTCTCCCAATCATGTGTCCACGTTTTTTTTTTAAGCGAATATTAACCTTAAAAATTGCATCATTGAAAAGAGAAGAAGGAATATGACAAGTATGTCAAAGACGTGAATGTTGTTATCGTTTGCTTGCTTAGAATTTCGTTTCAACACTTTCTCCTCTTTCTTTTTATTTGTTCTTTCCGCAAGGTCCTCAACAAATCCTTATGGCTTCATGAACGTATGGATGAATTTTTGTTATGTAATAAGAAGTTATCACATCATTGATAACTGCACTGATATTGATTCTTGAGCAAACAGGAAGACATTTGTCCAAATGCTGGCAAAAGATTGTTAACTATCGGACACTGATAGCAGAGCTCACGATATAAATTAATGGTTTAACTTGACTGAAGAATGCCACAAGCCAAAGTATAATTCAATTTTTTGGCTAATAGATCTTAATCCATAGAGAAGGAGATGTTATGACTAGAATTTTAAACTCGCCTTCACAATACGTTAACCGAATATCGTTGAACATTTTCTTTACAGCAGTGTTACAAACCTGGCCAAATTTATAGACTCATCGGTCAAGACATTGAACATTTTTATTTCCCGAAATTAAATCTTGAGAAAAGTTTCTCTTAGCAATGTATAATTTACGGATGTCTCTAGCACTCAGGCACGCAACAACTTATTTTATATAATTTATTCTTTTTGCGGTGCATATAAAAACCGATAGGTACATGTGTTCCCATCATCTCTCCACTTTGGCTTTTAATTTTTAGTTACAAACGCAATGAAAAAATTGTGAAGTGTTCATTTACGGCATGTCCATGATAACATATAGCGGTATACGTATGTGTGTGTCGTATTCGAATAAAATATTGATGATAGGTTATACGAAAGAAATCGTTTCGTGAAACTTATTTGTAAATTTCTCTCACATATAATATTTGTTTAGCCTGAAGGTGTGTATGTTCGCTTTTTTTTCACTCAAAACCGATTGTAAATGTATGCACATTACATACACTTATAAGGCATGATTGTTCTCTAAGTAATTTTGTGTGGCATACACAAGCACAGAATCAACAGAAATTAATTATTAATAATTATGCAATGATTTTATTGCTTGTACTTGTCTAACTAACATTTCTCTTTCCCTCTCCCTCTCCCGCTCCCTCTCTCTCTCTCTCTCTTTTTCATAACTCGATAGATTTGTAAGCAAAATCATACTCATGTCAAACCTTAACGAATTTGATTGATTGCTAGAAAGAAAACTAAACAAAGTAGCAAACAAGCTCGCACACATTTCCATACCCATGCTAGCATACATGATACATACATACATATATACAATAGCATATATAAACCAGTTGTCGCATTAATCTTATTTAATTAGAAGCAACAAATAAAAGCAAAGAAAATCAATTTGAAATACACTAGCAATGCAAACACACAGATAAGCTTACAGCAAGGCGTATAGGATGAGATCTCTTACGTACGTATGAACAAACGCATACACACATATATAAATGTTCTGTTCTATAAACATTTTGCAATATGGAATAAAAAAAAAAGACCAGTTTATACGGTTACTCGAGAAAGAGTCCGCATATCTGCCTTTGCCGAACGATTGCATGTCGTGCAAAGCAGAAAGGATGTAATAATATTCATGCTCTTATTATTATCATTGGTGTTGTTGTTCTTGTTGTTGTTGTTGTTGGCAATACAAAAATTAAATGTTTATTCGCAGTGGTATGGTAATGATAATGATAATTACTAATGACCAGCAATGTAATGTGAAGCAAATGAGCAAGAAACGTAGGCGCGATGCATTTTGGTTCGACTTAAACAACAGCAACATCTAAATAGAGATAAAGCCTTAAATTGGTGGGGCAAGGAGGCAGCGCGACCGCAAGTGAGTAAGTTGGCGGTGGGGTACCGAAAGAGATATGCTGAGGACATATGGTACAATTTAGATAATTTGTAACCCAACACAAATTCATATGTATACCGATAAATATACATAATCAGGCAGAAAGGAATGAAATTATTATAAATCACAAAACGATTCTGCGATACTCTACCGATAGATAGATAATTAAAAAGTTTATTAAAACAATTGTTGCTTTTTCTTTCTTCGTTTCTCATTTTAACAATCACATCGTCGTAGTTTGTTCCATTAAGAGAAACAAATTTTTTTTTAATTCTGACGAAATTTTTAATTAAAGATAGTTTCACACCTTCCTTGTTGAAATGCTGATGGAGGGCATTAAAAATTCGTTGGAAACTATTTGTTTTCAACTACTGTTTACATGAAGGTGGTTATTGCTTTTGTTGCTACGATTGCTGTAGTGTTGGTGTTTAATGTTAGCCTGCTCCAGAACTTGAAGCTCATTAATATAAATCGTTATTATGAGTTTAGTAATATGTTACAGACATAAGAAATACATAACATAAACACTCGCACACATATATGTTTACACCTAGTGTACCTAAAATGTCTGCATGACAATTTTTGCTTTGCTTGTTCGGTATGCATTGCGTCTCTAGGATAACTCTAACAAATATACCAAAGCCATAAATGCAATACGAGAGACTTTTGCTCGAGTAAGGTCGCCAGAAAACAGCAAGAGAAACTATATGCATGCTGGGCCAAATTAATACACACACGCAGCCACACATACCGAACCCAGAGATGTAAAGTATTCATTTCTTTGAGAGTTTGAGCAAAGATAGCTTTCACCTAAATGTCGTGCAAACGCACTTTGCTTAAAGAGAAGAATTTTGAGTGCAATGATAGGATGAGAGAACAAATGTTATCTAGCGGTATAGCTTTTTGTTGCGGCTTTGTACATCAAGTTTTACGGAAGAAGTGTCTCTAAGAGAGTTCGGGAAGAAATAAATTGTTAAATGAACTCAGTTCGTTTCTGCGGTCGCCCGTGATCACCACTGCTGCTATATCGGTAATCTTAGGCTTACAAATAAAGGTTAAATTCCGAGAATGGA
The DNA here is from genome assembly GCA_001077435.1 of Glossina morsitans morsitans. NCBI lineage: Eukaryota > Metazoa > Arthropoda > Insecta > Diptera > Glossinidae > Glossina > Glossina morsitans. The sequence continues at coordinate 33,735 of CCAG010014014.1, read as the reverse complement.
AAGGTACTAAAGTATTGTACAGATATATGCTTTTTCAGTCATTTTTATATCTTTTTTAATCAGATAATTCTTAACCGATTATTGAAATTGTTCCTTAATTTTTAATTTCATCCGAAACTTTGCAATTAAGTCCACAGTCAATAAATTTAACTGGAAATATAAATCGTTTACTGTAAATCATTGCAAATACCCCGTCTTAAGAGGCTTTTTATTCCGTTACCATCTGAGAAGTCCGCTTAGCTTGCCCAATCACAAACTGGACCTAAAAATTTCAGTTCTATTCCCCTTAGTTCCCCTTAGTAGGATATTCGGTAGGAATTTATTTATATGCAGAAAACTTATTTTTCACCGACTCGAAGGAAGTTGGCTAATGAGAAAGATTTACAACAAGTGAGATAATCTCCCAACTAGCTACACATAAATGTTGCGAAAGCAATTGTTAAGTTTTCCAAAAATGATTTTTATAAAATTGTTTAAGATTGAAGCAGCAAAAGATGGAAGGTTTCTTGAAGGTTTCTTCGACTTATGTGTACAGTCGAACAGCATTTAACCTACTTTGTGGAAATCCCTTGAGGCCCGTTTTTAATTTCAGTTAATACTAAATCTATTCCACGAAGGTCAGTTACATTCTACCTGATACTTTAATTCTATTATAAGGCCTCTTGTAGTTTGTTACTAACTGGCAGAATAAGTAGAAGGAATCACATAGTATCAGCAGTCATATGATTGGTAAAATTATTTAACATTTACTTGACTGCTAGTGTCCTTTAAAATAATCTTTGTTTGTTTGTTAATCTCCAGTTTAAATTAACAGATTGTAGGTATGTATATTTTTCGCATAGCGGTACTATTTAACAATTGGTGTGGGAGGACATGTCAAAATTTCAGAGTACTCAACTTAATCAGAATGAAGTATTTCGGTTCGACTAAATGCTGAATGATAAGGTAAATAAGGAAGGATGGCTTAGAGTGACGACTAGTTTGTTTTCCAAGGTTGGGTTACAAAATACCTTTTTTGTAGAATCTTAAACTTTGAATTTTTGAGGGACAAAGTTACCGAAGCAATAGTGATTTACGGATGAAACAGGTAAACTTTTTGTGCCCGTGTAATCACGGTCGCTCTCCGGAAGTATTACAAGCAGAGCGACCGGAGGACGCAGTAGTGGTTGTCACCTAAAAGCATCTGAGCTCTTTCTTGCACGATGGGAAAGATCTCACCGCCAAATTTGGAAGTTGCCGTTCAAACAAATAAATTGTATTCTAACCTTTGCCTATTGCAACCAAGCATCGCTCTTAAAAGTTTTGGTCCTACGTTATATCTTTCGGCACTTCGAATACATGTTGTGCCACATGTAATGCCCGAACATACAAGTTTACACTGACATCAAAAAGGTCTCCTTGACTATATAATCAAAAGCGGAGTTAACCACTTTTTTCAAAAATTTAACGAGCCGCTTTAACGAGAGGGAAAAACTGCATGAACATGTAGACGATTAGTTTTTATCCACTCAGAAGTTCAATGAGATGAAGAACATGTTCACTCTTCGTGAATAGTAGAATAGTATCGCTATTGATGTCAAAGAAAAACAAAAAAAAAAAGACAAAAATGTTATGAACCTTTAAAGCTCGGGAAGATTCTTTCTCTTCTGTTAAAGAATGCATTCTTTTAGAGCTTTGTAAATAACTACATGTGCGTTCGCAAGCCTTAAAGTAATAATAATTATTGATGATGTGTTTGTTGCGGTGATTGTTGTTGTTTTTGTTGCTGTTTTAGTAGTTGTTGCATATGTGTATACATTTTGTACATTTAGAGTCAAATTAATGATTATGAGTTAAATTGTAAAGCACGAGGTGTGAGCCAACAACAACAATAATATATTTAACAAAGTAACCTCTTTACCTCTCTTCATCTCCCCCCCACCCTACATATGCACGGTGATGCTTGATATTTGTGAAAAAGTTAACTCAGTCCCGTATTCAAAGTGTAGACCAGCTTCTTGCTTTGCTTTATATTTTAAGAAATTGCTGCAATCTAGGAAGACTTACACATGTGTATATGTTTGTACGTATATATGTACATATGCCTATATGTCTTCCTGTGTTTCCTCTCTTTCTCGTATAAATATTTTAACATTGATTGTCATTTGCTTGTTGTCGACTGCCATATGTTTAAATGAGTTTTATAGCTTATCACAAACGTACACTCATGTGTTTGCGCATACGCACCTTTAATAACAAAAAAAAAAAAAAAAAAAATTGAAAATAAAAAAAAAAAGCATAAGTATGCAGAATTATTATGATTTTTATAATGATTTGAATGATCTCGTTGTACCAGTTAATCACCACATACGAATACCCAGACAAGCGAAGCAACTTACAGGCTTGATATTCATTCTTTAACTTTTAAATTAAAACTGCACGATCAAGAAAACTTAATGTGTGATTATATGTACACGCACACACACACACACACACACTCACACTCATACACATACTTACTGACATTTATATACATGTATATGTGATTGGCAAATGAAATGAATTTTTTTATTAATGCTATTCATTATGCATGCATCAAAGTGTACTCGTATGTGGAGAGAAAAAAAAATTGAAACATCTTTTCGTTTGCTATAAGAAATCTTAACGATGTTGTTCTCGTTGCCGTTTGTTTATAATAAAATCAACGTTTTAAAAATTTTTTATTGAACCATTTCTCTTTAAACACTAAACTTATCTTCAAATTAATAAAAAATATTAATAAAAAAAATTCGTAAAATAACAACACATTTCGTGCATTGCACCGCTTCAGAGAAGAAAAGCTTTATGGCGCAATTAACAGCTTAATGGAAATTCTTCTAATTAGGTTGAAATTTTTCTACCTAAAGCGAAAGAGATATATGCGAAAGTTACCGTCTCACGTCTGCGAATCTAGGCTGCTAGCTCTATTTACCATTCTTGCTGATATTACTCCAAGCTATCTCTGTGTGTGGTAGTTGCTTTCAAATCAATTAATCATCATGTCAAACTTTTTGTTAGTTTTGCTTTATTCTATTTAATTTTAGCGCAAATCAATTCAACTACGGATGTCTTAGGGAAGTTGTTGGTGAACTTGTTTACATGATGGGCAATTCTGAAACACATTAACACTACACAAAGGGTCTAGCCTTTTGTGTTATACCGGCGTAGTCTCTGCCCGCCGATTCGGGAGAAAGGCCCTCGTCGAGTATGCGAACACACTACCTGTTCCTCAACTGTCATTTTGTTTTGCTAACGTTTTTGTAGACATGCTCTCCGCTTTATTTTAGCGAATGTGACCCAAGCTTCAGAACTCATTCAACAAATTTTGTTCAGCTCGCACACGCTTAGGCGGTTTCCGTAAATTTGTCAAAGCTTCGACTAGAGTTGAGTTGGGAGAAGGGCTGCAAGAAAAATAGATAGAGAGGGAGAGAGAGAGAGAGACAGAGAGAGAGGGAGTGAGCGAGAGAGAGAGAGTGAGAGGGAGATTGGGAGAGGAGCAAGAGGACAAGTACCGAAGAAATCAAATATTGGCAGTTGTGCAATGTCGTATGCTCTGTAGTTAAGATTCGACCAGAATGAAGAGCATCTTCGTCACTAAAAACTTCATATCAAATCTTTCGAAGCACTTCAATTAACTTTGCTTTTATGATGCTTTCTGCGCGCGCGATATGGATTCGGATACAAAAAAAAAACTAAATTTTCACTTTCATATAATTAAACTATGCACGTATACGTTCTGGTGAATAGATTCCTAAAATGTTGATATAAATTTCATATCTAGTGAATGTCACTTTATTTGTTTAACACAAGTGTGTTACGAAACTTTAAATTCTCCTTTGTCGAAACACGGTTTTTAAAAGCGGCATCCTACATAATTCTTTAAAATAACATTTTGATTGAAACATTTTTATACCTATCGAAGGATAAGGGTATAGTCATTTTCTCAAAAGGTTTGCAACGCCCAGAAGGAAGCATCAGAGACCCCAAAAAGTATATATATTCTTGATAAACTTAAATCATTAACCATGTGCGTCTGTTCATCTGTATAGTATCTATTGTAAATATTCTCCTAGCAGCAAAAATGAAGCTATCGACTTCAGAAAGGTTTGAAGTTATTGGGCCAAATCGGCCGAGTGACATGCTTACAATGCTACCGAAACTGCTCATTACGCCTCCACTCCATTTTGTAATGTGTCATAGCTTAATTTTTTTCATATTCAGAATGCACCTATGCATATCCATCTGTTCTTCTGTCCTTCGGCCCGTTCGAGCAACGGTGTAGTATCTGTGATAAACATTCTCCCGATCGCAAACATGAAGATATCGCTTACAAACTGACAAAACAATTTGAAAATTACTTAAACTTTTCAAAGAACACGCCTGCAGCGCGCACAAGCGTACGTAACAAAAATTATGAACATCTCTACTTTCCATGTTGTTTGCTTGTTACTCATAAAGAGCAACACATATACCACATAAATTCCACTTCAGCGACCTCAATAGTAGTCTTCAATCTGACGTGTGAGTCTTTCTTCTTCTTTCGTATTGGAAAGACAAAGGATATGCTAATCATCGGCCCAACATTCAAAGTATTATGTTCAATATCCAAAGGTTCGCTCAATCAGCTGACAATGGGGAAGATGATCAAGAAGTTAAATTTTTAGCAGACTATTCTTTCCACATTTTTTGAACTATCCCAATAGAGTGATTACGCAGAGAAAGCAAAACAACAAAATTGATAAAAGGCCCTTTTTCCCTAACTGCCATCAGAAAGTTAACTTTTACTTGATAGAAGGTTTGTAGACAAATTAATTACATTCACCCCGGCAATCCCGGCTCATAACAGCAAAAATCGGTTAAAAAGCTGAAACTTTAAGCATATATTCCTAGTTAATGTCAAAATTTTCGTCCCGCTTTTATACGTAGCTTGAGCTTGTAGCTTAACCTCAATATTTTCAATTTCTTCGGATGTAAAGATATGCCTTCGCGGCATGAAATATTTATGTACCGTTGAGCCTTAAGATATTTAAGGATTTTCAATGAGCACTTACTTATCAAAGACACAACCCAATTGGTTATTGAATTAAGTATTATGTTAAATGTTTGCAGGCAATGGGAAAATGTGTGACTCGGGGAAGACTTTCCTCTTGCAATCAGAAAATTGTAATAAACATGAAAATTTGTTTTTTGATATCTTTTTTTTTTTAGTGATCAGCTATCAAACGTCTAATAACTAAGTAGCCAACAATTTATAATTTAATCTATTAAGTATTGAGCCTTCAACAGTTTAACGGTTATGAGTTCATTTTTATTTTTAATAAATTCATAGGCTTAACATTTTTTAGATTACCTTTTACATGTGTATACAACATTTGCAATACATTAATGCATTGGTACAAAGATCTAATGTAAGTTATTATTAGTAAGCAGCAACAATGACATGAAGGCTATTTTGTAAAATGTCTAAACTCTTCTCTTAGCATTGCTATCCAGCCAGCAACTACATATGATGATGAGGTGTGTGCATGCTTTTGCTTATATATGAGATAGTAGTCAGGAGTAGAGCTTAGTAATGGTAGTTGAAAACATACTCAATGTCTGAGACTGGAGGGAACCAGTACGTAAAATAACAACACCACACATTTAAATACTGCGTGTGTGTTCTAAAAGTAATGATTAAAGCAAAGCAAACACCGATATACAAAACAACAACTAACTAATTCTACGCTGTTGTTGTGGCAATTTAGAGTAATAGAATATGGGAAGAAACGCAAGAGCAGGGGGAAGAATAAGCAGAATAAGAAGAAGAAAAACAGTCCAATAAGGAAGAGAAGGAGGAGGAGGAGAAGTAGCAGCAGATTTAATGCAGCCAGCCGGTTAGGCAGTCACAGCAATAAACAAGTATACAGTCGGGCATAGTAACTCTAAACTAAATACATACTTAAATATTGAGGCGGCAATAGGCAGCAGGAACAGCAGCAACACACAGCAACAGCAGCGACAGCAGTAAGCAGCAACAAAAAGCTAAACGTTAATTTTCACAAAATTTAGTGCAATTGCTTTAAACGCAAATGCTGGATGGCTACTAATATTATTGATGCTGTTATTGTTCTTGTTGCTTTTATTGTATACGTGCGTTTATGTGTATATAATAATATATTGCTTGCCTTGTCTTGTCTTAAGCAATGCAGTGCACTATCTGTGGCATCTTTTAATATACAGTTTTAGTTGGTGTTGTTGTTGTTGTTGTTTTTGTTGTTGTTATTATTATTATTGTTGTTTTTATTGTTGTAGACAAAACTATAAGATCAACCGTTTTTGATGAAGCCTGGAGGGCGCGTGCTGAATTTAATCAGTTTCAGTTCAACTCGTGCATGTTTGCGTACAATGACACTCTAAATGTGGCTGTTTGGCATATATATGTATATATATATATATATATATGCATATATATCCATTCGTATTATAATTTGTTCGTATGTAAGCCTTTAACGATGGATAAGAATGTGTACCCTAATGAAAATACGTACATACTTGCTTACATACATATATATATATATATTGCTTACATGTATATATACATATACATACATACATATATATATATATATAAAACATACCTACATATTAAAATGTTACTTCGTTAAAGCAATAAATGAAAAATTAGAACAAATTCATACGAACAACAAAGAAGGCAAAGAAATAAATAAACTAACTTGAGGATCAAATGTTTTACTGCTTAAGTAAAATTGTTCAATGTGCAACATAGCTGCGGGGATTTCTCTTCTACTTTTTAGGACAAAAGCTTAAAAACTAACGTTATTAAATGTATGTTAACAGAGAACTTATTTTAATAATCGCGTTGTCAGCTAAGCATTTATTCAATCATCATAAAAAGACAAAACCATATTTTGCATTTAGCTTTAACAACTTTAGCTACACAAATAGTTGGAGTGAAAGCGCTTTAATTTTCCAATACATTTCGATCAAAAAAGTATCGGGAATTCAAAGTATTTGCTATCTAAGGAATAGCACGATTAATTGGATACGAAATCCGGCCCCAACAAGACTCCTTCTTCCGAACTCCAGTAGAACTGAGAAACCAAAAGAATCGTTTGATAAAACATAAGGAAATATTGGGGTTCAAAAATGTCTAATTTTGCAAAACATCAGAAATCCAAATTGCAAAAATATGTTTCTCGAAAACATAGAGGAAAAAGAAAGTGCCTTCGGCGAAAATAATATTATGTAAGAGGAAAAACGCGCTTTTTATTGATTTTAATGGTTTTAGAGCACATGCCGAGCATCGAAACTAAACATGATAAAAAATGTGTTATAAATAAAAATATTATTCGGTCAATAAAGTACCGGGAATCAACCATTCTGAAGATGAAGCCGAAGACGGTTTAAACCAATAAAGTTTTTGGCGCTATAACAATAGGTTGTTACCAACCAAACCTTTAGCCTCGGAATTTATTTATTAACATCGAATGCGTTTATGGATTGGAATCGAACTCATTTTGAAATTGTTAGAAAACGCCTAAAAGAACACTGTTCTCATCGCTATGCTAGATATAATATTTCCTTGTTTATTCTTTTCTTTTATCGAGAAGAACATCGATGAAAACGCGATAGCGAAGTTGAAGTTAGACGGTTCAAGTAAGCAGTTTTAAGTTCAAAGTAAAGAATCTTTCACGACATTTTGCAGCCTTAAAGTGCCAAATAGCGGACTTAAGTATGAGACTAAAGCTACGGCGTTACGTAGAGAAAGAGCGTCGATCAAAAGCAACAGTGAAGTTCAAAGTAAACTGGAGGGCGATTCTCGATATCGAGTGAAGTATGTTGCGATTGAAGAATTTTTTTTTTAATAGGAAGAAAAACCCATACTTCATCTGCGGTTGTAAACTCTCTATTATTCACAGGATATCGGAGAGAGAATCGAGAACCGTGAATCGGGCCCAGTTTGCAATAGTTTTAGACTTGAAGTACTAATAAGCAAACATAAGTCGAAATAGCTACGTGTGTGCAGCTACCGTCTTTACTGTTAGTGTTAATCCCTGGGCTGTGCAACAGCCCTATAAAAATGATAGAAATCTTTTAAGGATGTGAAGAAGCTAGTAATAACCTGTTGCGTCCTGATCGACTACCAATGATATTGAATTAAGGAAATGGCGAAATAATCCACGCAAATGTACTATTTTGTGCTTACGAACGATGCATTGAAGTACTGTTTCGCAACGATTTCTTCTGCTTGTGAGTTAAGAAGGTGGTCCTAGTCTTTTTATTTTACAGCAATTTAATTTTAATCGAATAACTTCTTCTTGCTAAAGATTGGATCAATTTTACCGATCAAAGGCTTCGTCCACTTTTATCCTAAGTTTTACATTTCGTGAACTTAAGTCAATTGATCATATACAACGAAGTTAAAGCAAGTGCCGACAAAGTCTATAGAAAGTGCTTGGCTGTTTATGCTAACTTGTATCATCTTCTTCAAGTGGGAAGTAATTTGATGAAGGTATTAATGGTTAATGCGCTTTTAACTAAAAAGTATTTTTTAATATCCATTTTTTTTTTCTTTTTAATTTTCGGTACTTTTTTCACGCTTTGTACGGAGTGGAAGTCAATATGCCCTAAAGTAATTCACACAAGAATTTTTCGTTGCTTAGTAAACGTTAAAATTCGATTAGCAAAATACACTAATAATAAACGGCATAGAAGAATAAATGCAATAATATAGCAAGCGAAACCTCAATCTCTACAGCTTTGTTTAAAACCTCTATCACTATTACTACTTTAGCATATTATAAAACATTAAATACCCATGAGTCTGTTATGACCGGACTTTTCCGTAAGTGTTAAGCGTGCAGCCAAATCTTCTAGAAACTCTCTTTACTTCTTTTATGCCTTCATTGTCTAGATGCTGTCTCCTTATGTTTCTTTTATTTCTCCACAAATTTTTCTCACATCTACATATACACGCTCATAAGCTCGTAGACAAGCACAAATATACTTTAGTTTTGCTGCTTCTAGGATAACCTCATTGACCAAAGTAACAAACATTGAACATCGTTTGTGAATTAGTGCAACACTTTGTGATCTAAATTTTTGTATATATATATATACATATATATATATTTTTTTTTTTTGCTCTTCATTTTTCTTTTTGCGAAAATTTTCTCTGCATATTTTTAACTCTATTGACTTTTGTGATAGTTGTAGGTACGTTCGTATGTGTGGGATATACCTTTATGTGCAGTGCAGTTGCTTATGGTTGCTTAAAAAAAAAAAAAGAGAACAAAAATGTGGAGATGTTGATGCGAACGACCACAAACTACATTGCATGCATAATTTTCATTGCTTAAGTATGAAATGTGTTTATATGCGCATTTAGAAATTTTTTTTACAACACCAAAAATAACAACAACGACCACAACAGTGGAAAATATATATTTAATTTCAATTTATTGCAGTTTTTTATGGCTTGTCCACGAAATTTCTCTCTCAATGCTTCAGCATTTAAGCAAGAGCTTAAGCGATTTTATAGAAATGCTTAGGTACGCTTTGCTCGATGTAATTGAAGATGATCGCGTAGTTACGTTCGGACCTTTTCTTCTGTACAAACAGCCTCCGATAGCTTGAAATCCTTGATTAATGTATTTGGTCAGTTTCGTTCTATGGCAAGAATGGCTCTCGTAGAACAATCAAAGCAAGCTAGGCGTCAGTTCTTTTAAAGGTTTGGGTCGTTTTTACATATTTTCGTTTAGAAATGAAACTGCATCCATATGTGCACTGATAATATTTCTCTAGTCATGGCCAACTACATTACGAATACCGCGTCACCGTTAAACTAATGCTGTTAACTAAAATCCAGATCTTATTTACCTTCGAGTTACGGTTATTGTGAATAAAAGAGTCGGCTCAGTGAAGAGCAGATTAAGAGTAATTACTCTTCAGCGGATAAATTTTATTATCATTGTGCAAGTGAAGGTAAAATTTAAACTTTATTTTTACAATTGGGAAACGACTCATGGCCTGACATAGCTGATGTTTCAACTCGAACTGAAGAAATGGCAAAGAAATAAATGAGTTAACGACCATTTTTCAACAAAGAAAGATTTGATAGCAAACGGGACATACAGACAGACTTAACTGAACCGATTCTGCTAAGTTCACTTTTTTCCTTAGGTTAAATAGTTGACAAAAAAATATAAAAATCATTCTGCCAAAATCACCTCAATCGTAAGGCAAAGTTACATCATTCACCGATTGGACACCCACTTCCCTCTTTCCCGACCATGTTTGTGGGGCGCAAGTATTTTGCAGCAACGTTCACTTTTGGTGGTGCGGCGGATCCACTGATGCTGGGGGTGGAATGCAACATTCATCAAGGGCTCTGAAAATCTTGAAAAAAAATTTTGCCATAAGAATAGACTTATTCCTCAGCAAGTTACAAGCAGGTGGTATTGATGTAAAATCTATTTTTTTCCTTCTTCTTGTGCAATTCAGCAAAGCAATAATAGAAGATTCGCTGCGTTATGTAAAGAAGATTCAACGTAAACGCAAAGTTCTTTCTTTGAACTTTAATAAAATTACTAATTAAGTTATTTAATTAATTTAATTAATTTTTCTTAATGGAATTATGCGCTGAAGTTGGTTGCATTTTCCCCAACAGCCTAAACACTCCAAAGATGTAAACTCTCTTTTAATTTATTATTAGATTTATTCAAATGAAAAAATGGTAATAGTTTTGATCAAAATATTTTTATATTCGCTTTCCAACAACATTTACAACACTTCGTGGATATGTAAGATGCCTCCAAGATACATATAAACAAATTTTAAAAGGTTTATTTTTATACAATGGCACTTTTTCTTCTTTGATTTACAGCATCAGGAATCAAATGAAAAAGGCATATCCATCTTTATATCAGTTGACTGACGGGCAATTAATTTTAAAGCGATTTATAATTTGTGAAATATATCCAATAAGTCAATATGTTAAACTGGAAGTTACAAATTTTTGCCTATTCTCAGTGTTGCGGACTGCAAATCGCTTTTATATGAAACTTGTAGTCGAACTCATTAACTAAAAACTGAGTTTAAGTATGTTGAACACTTGACGGACGAAAGGACGAAAACATCTAAATTAAACTAAGACACGGTTTTTAATCTACGCGTCGTAGTTCTTGAACAATCCGAGCAGATGAGTGCTTGCCGATATTTTACAAGGCACGGTTCTAACGTTCGTAGATTAAAAGAAAGCGAAAAAACACTACACAGGATCTAGTGGCCTTCGAATAGCTTTCATATTATAATTAAAATCTCACCAGGCTATCTCTAATTATTTTCTTAAAACATTAGTCAAGCACATGAATAAGTTTTATATTTCTCGCAGCATAGAACTCTTCATTGTAAGTAGACGCAGTGAGCCGCATATATCGAATCTTTTCAATATGATGAAATAATTGGCGAGCACTGACAAAAACATTCGGAGAAGGTTTGATACATAGACACGTCCAGCTGATATTAGTGCACGTTTCTGAATAGATAGAAGACATGTATACTATATTTTTATGTCGTACGCCATTTCTGGCACAAGAGTGTGTCAACTTAGTGGGGTTGTTTAGAATGTTTAGAAAAACTGGACATAGATCCACTTTTTGTTATACCAAACGATATAGAATCACTTTCTAAATCGATCTAACCTTTTCTGTCCGTCTGTCCGACTTCTATTTTTCTGCTCCACTCCCAGTGCGCATATTTTGAAATCTTTTGATGAAATTTGGTATACGATACTTAACCCATCGAAAAAAGGTGTTGAACCATGAGCTGTTGGATTGGCTCACGTTTTTAAACATAGTTCTATCTTTCTTCCTAAACGTGTATGCATATTTATCAACAAGCACCTTACTATGATGTATAGTCTTAATAGAATTTATCGAGCAATCTTAGCAAGCATTAGGATGCGGGGAATGATTTGACAATTCTAATTTAAAATAAAAAGAAGGGTAACAAGTTCAACGAGCTTTCAGCTATCCTTACTCACAAAGGCATTCGAATTGACCGAAGATCTTCAAAAAAATATTGAGCCATTACTCAAAAGCCATATGCACGTATATAATACATTTTAAGCATTAAAGAAAACTTTCATTATATGCGACTATCGCTTTTACTCGACTATCGTTTGTGCTCAATTCATTAATATATTAGGTTACCTAACGTGTAACATAAGCGATGCATATACTGACGCACTGACATAATAAACATATTTTCATTCTCTCATAGTAAGAATAAAAAAATCAATATAATAATTATTCATAAATAGTTTATACAAAACACCATTCGTTTATATATTTTCACGTTCATAAATGTGCGCACACAAATATCATTAATACATATGTACATATATTTCATTCACATTTAATTAATTTATTTTAATTACTATAGTAAATATATATAAAAAATTACACATGTACGGGCACATGCTTCTATATAGACACCATTACAATTACAAAATAGTAATTACAACTACAATAATAACAATAATGGCAGCAACAATAAGCAGCACAATATAAATGTGTGCGTGTGTGAAACGACAAAAAGAAAACAACAACGATAACCAAATAAAACGTTAACAATAATTGATCAAAAGTCACGCAACAGAAATATGCATACAGAGCAAAAATCTAACGAATCAACCACCACCAGCACCACTCACGTCACTACCACAACAATCAATGGTAGTAGAACCAATACACGTAACAATTTGCTACTATGCACGAATATAATCTAAAAGGCAGTTAACCGGCCACCTATACAAAATATAATAAAATAACTAAGGCATTTTAACTACACCCCCAAACTCCGTAAGCGATTCACATAAACCAAACAAAAAAATAAATAAGAAAATACCTACATATCACAATCATGAGAAGTAAATTTTCGTATTCTCTACATTTCATTCTCACTCTCTCCTTCTTTCTCTCTCTTTCTCACTCTTTCTCTTTCTTTCCCTCGTTCACTCTCACTCTCTCTCTCTCCCTCTATCTCTCTCACTCGCTCCCTCTCTTACTTGAGAGGTTTTAAAATATTTCTGTTTTTTGTTAAATAACAAAGCGTACATATATAAAATTTGTAATGTTTAACGATATTTTGTTTTGTATTTTTTTCAAATGCGCGCCAAAGTTAAATTATACAAAATTAACATTACTACGTAAGAAACATGCGCGATTTTTACACAAATACTTACCAACAATACACGAACTCGCATACAAGTAGAGAGCAATGAAAACCGACAAGTTGTTAAATAAGTTCCCCTACTTTCGTTAAGCTTTACAAGATTTGCTAATAAAGAGCTAAGGAATAGAGAGAAATTAGAAGGAAGCGAGAGAGAAAACAATTTCACTGTAGCTTTTGAAACGTTTTACCATAAAAATATTTATTTTAACCCGTAAACAATATAAATAATGATATAATCATGTATTTGTACTATTGTTCTTACTATTTTTTTTACTTTTTTGACAACAATTTACAGAACTCTTTTGTTACCATTAAGTCTCTTCGTAATAGCTTATTGAACAATAATTGCGTTCTCCTTAGTTTTCTCTAATATGAAGTACGTACGTTGTGATAACAAGTTTCTCTCTACTTATGCTCTTTCATTTCATATAAATGTTCAGGCGAATTTATGCATGCCCGTGCTTGGAACAGTGTATATGACTAGGTCGGTGTTTCTGGCGTCGTGTGTATGTGTATATGTGTTTGTCCACGAGTGCATTAATATTAAGATAATTATAATTAAATAATGCCATTATAAGCTCCCCTTTTTTTTGCTGTTTAAGCTATATACGAAGCAATTAATTTAGAAACTCTGTTAGGCTCTCTCTCTGCTATGCTCTCTGATAATTCTCTTTATGTATATGTATTGTTTTTCCTCATCATAATGATGGGTTAACATGATTATTTCTTATATGAACATCATTAGAGTAAATTTTTTGCTGTGACTATGTAAACGTGTATGTGAATATTTTGCATTTTGTGGGGGTACTAAGCAAGCAAACCAGCCATCGATGAGCATATATACAAATGCACACAGCGTCACACTATATTCACATACTTTTAAAACGAAAACACAATACCATCGCATACAGTGTGTGGCTGCGTTATTACTTGGACAATCGTATTCATTCAGTCTGTGAACGACGTTTTGCTAGTACGTACTGTTGCTGTGTTAAATTATAGTGTGTTAACGTGTGTATGGCTAAATAACAATAATAATAATAATAATAATAAGAAAACAAACAAACAAAAAAAAAAAAAACACAACACGGCGCCATTTATTAATAATTAATAAAAATGTAAAATAAATTAAAAAAAAAAAAAAAAAACATTTAATTAATATACAAATTAAATGAGGAACATTGATATCACAAATAAAATAATAAATATTTCTGCGTCCTTTCATTTAACCCTAAACAAAAGAAAATAAAATAAAAAATTTCGCTTTTCAAACTTCAACGTTAATTCTTCTAATTTATTTTATTGACATATTATTTTTTTTATTTTTTTTTTTAAATAAAAAAAAGTTTTCTTTACCATTCCTCTCGTGTCGCCTTTTGTCTAAGTAAATGAGTGTTATAAGTAAATTGATTGATAAATTACTTGCGTGTGACAGGCCTGATAATTGTTTGTTAAAATAATAATAATAAGAAAAAAGAAAGAAAAAATATATAGAAAACGCTTACTTACATAGAAAAGTACTACAAATTAACAAACGTATAATACATTGTATTTTCTTCAACAAATGCAAAATGCTTCTTTCTTTTTTTCCGTTTTGCTTTTATTTATTTATTTTTTTTTTCGTATTGTTGGCCGTATTTCATATAAAACTAAATTCAACCAATCGCGTTACAGTGTGAGATGTGCGCGTATTTAATATTTTTTTTTCCACATCGTACTCAACATAAATTAACTACCAATGCAAAATAGAAAAATCTCTATATATATATATATATATACATATATATATCCATGTATAAATATATATGTATTTATATAATAAAAACAGCAACAACAACAAAATAAAATGTCTGTTATTTACCGTTAGAAAATGAGTGTAAAGAGAAAACTTGCCTAGTGTTGGAAAGTGTTCGATGAAATTAAAAAAAAATATATATATTCGCAAATAAGTGTTATTTTTTAATTTTAAAAATTAAAAAAAGCAAATAATATTATTAATAAGAAGATAGAAAGTTAAATATGAACATTAAAATTCAACCTTAAACAACGGGAATTTATTTCGCTTCATATTTGTTCATCTGTACCAAAAACAAAAAAAACAAAAAAAAAACAAATATATGCTAATGGTAATTATTATTTTCGTTAATTAAAAGGCTATTTTTAAAAAATTCATATGAAATTTTTTTCAGACACAAATATTTCCGATCCTTATTAAGTTTTCAGTTTTAGAGAACTTTCAGTTTAGAGAACTTATGAAATTAATTAAAAATAAAATATTAAGTCGTAGAACTTGGTTAACCCATAATGCAAAGCTACGAGGCAGGCAGCGCAGATAAACGCTTCAGCTATGCTTGTCCAAAGCAGCATTTGTGTTATTCGAGCAAGAGTACGAGGTTAAAAAAGGCTTTTAGAGATTAACGCCAAAAAGATTTTTTCGATCAGTTGGCTAGTGCTGCGAAAAGCTTTTTAAGAATTTCAGTTAATTGTCTTAAAGCGAATTTTATATGTAAAGTAAAGATGTTTCTATCATGAAAGTGTGCGTGCTAGTCGGCCAATTAGAACTTTCTTTTAACTAGAAGTTTAGTAATCGACTTAAAGTCGAGAAGATAGAAAGATGTTAAAAATGTACTAAAAAGCCTAGAGTTCCTTAGGGTCGTATCTTAGATACTCCTTATCGCGTCTAATCCCTTTTTAGTTAGCAAATTTGCGACTTTATACATTCAAGTGCAATTCTATCTTCTTATCTGATGTTTTGATGGCTTTACAAATTCATTTAAGTTTTCTAGCTATTGTAGAGAGTTCACATCTATTGTTGTACGTTTTTTTAATTCAATGAATTATTTATTATTTAAAGTTTTCTAATCGCTGTTATTATTTAGAATTTTCCAATCGCTAAAGATTCACCTTCCGATGGACTGACAAACTTACGTATTTAGCATAAGAGAACACAAGGCAAGAGTATAAATAAGAATTTTGATCCAGCTTGGTTATTTGCAGCCTGACATTCAGTTAGTTGGATCTGGAGTGCGGGAGGACATACTTGATTAATCTACTGAGAATATTTGCTTCTAGGTTTATTATCCTTACGTCATTTCCCAAGGCTGTAAAAATTTAAAGTAAAAAAAAGAAATTTAATAAATCAATTTTTAGTACCTTATAATTTCTTAAAGGTCTGTCTCATTTTCGGTACAAATAGTAGTCAGTGCAACCCTATTCGTTGGCTATAGAAATGAAGTTATTTTCAAGACAGCTTGGAAGAACTTTAAATTCCATAAAACTGAAGCCTTAAGAAATTTTTGACAAAATTCTTTTAATCTTTGTATTCTTCATCAAATTGTTATTTGTTTCATAATCTTAGCAACGAGTCGAGATATGGAGAAAAGTGTATTCCCTTCGTCCGTTTCATGCACTTTCAAACGCCATAGTTACGCGAAGCTTGCTGCACCTGCTGGCAGTGGGTGTAAAACAAAATAATTTTCGTCATAGCAAGCAAGCTATAGTAATATTTTGTGGCTTTAAGTTTTGGCGAACAGTTCCATTAGAACCATTTGCGAATTTAATCTCTGCAAATAAATGCAATATAATGAAGAAAAGCGATCGCACAAACGAAAGGTTTTCAAGCAAGAAATCAAAATAACTTTCTTACCAAGCCTTTTAATCCATTTTAATAACCGAAAAATCCAAACTAACAAAGACATCGATATAAAGTCTGAGACATGTAAGAGCTAAAAACACGCTCGGCTTAAATGGAAAAGTCTTCGAAAAATTTGTTCTTAGTCGCATAATACAGCCGTTCAGTGAGGAGGATTTTTAGATTTATTATAAGAAGACAACACTCGGTCTCAATTTTTATCTTAGATTTTTTGAATGAACAAAAGTAAAAAGTTTTTTTATATATTTTTGTTTTTTTTTAAAAATTTTTTTTTATAGCATACATTTTGATAAACAAATAAACAAAACTCCTATAACTCTTGTCTTGTGTTTATAAGACCGTATAAAACTTAAATGAAATACAAAATAATTATTAAGTTTAAAACTAATTAAAAGGTAAATAAGAAAAAAACAAGTACGTAAATAAACACATAAAAATTTAAAAATAAAAATATATCCACAAATCAAGTAATTACAGAGACACCATTGTCTCACAATTACATTGATTTTTACGTTTATTGCGTTAAATAATTTCTTAAAAAATTTTGCTTTAATAAAAACTGTAAAATTTTAATTCTTCAAATTTGCCGAGATTTATGTTTATTCAGCGAAAAAGTGTAGTATGATTGATTTCTCATACGAGTTGTAACAAGCAATAAACTATAGCAAGCTTGGACCGATTTGTAGCTGTCGATATCTATGCATTCGTTTTACCTTCTTTCCTGTCGATTACAAACGAGTTTACTCGATATCGGCACTTCGGACTCTTCTCATAAAATATTCTTATGCAACATAAGAATTTGGGATAAACAAACTCTTTAGTCGATTCATTTGTCTATACAACGGTCCGTTTGTGGCTAGATCTTAATATGCCCATGGATCGCTGGAAGCTATTGCTCGCAATCACACTGTCGCAAAAACATAAAACATAAACATAAAAGTGAACCAAAAGCTATGCAACTCTCATATTCAAAAGTCAAATACTGAAAGTAAAGTCACAAAAATGTTTACATTAACTGACAAAAGCATTAAAATACTGCTGTTAATAACAGCATTTAGCAAAAATTGGAAATTTTGCAAAAATATTTTTTAAAAAGCCATACAAATATTTACTACACAAATTAATCGGTTAAGATTGCCTTCAGGCGAACGTAATCATTAAAAAGGTGTTTAGATTGTTATACACTCGTTTAAAGCGCGATATATCCACAAGGTTCTACGAAAAGTATAAATTGGATTTTCTTATTGATTTTTAATGGATACAAAATTTTTTTAAATTTTTACTATTTTGCACATTCAGTTAAAAATATTTCCATACAAAGGACGAGTTAGGTTTCAATCGGCAGATTTTAGTATTTCATCTCAAGACCTATAAGTGCACCATAAGAGTGCAGATCGTCGACAGGTTTGCCAAGGCCACGGCAAAAAACAAAAAACTAGGGCTAAAAATTTGTTATATTTAGAATTTTTTTTCTTTGTGCAGTTAATTGAAACTGAACCTAAAACTTTTAAAAGAGAAAATTTCGCTATTAAACAGAAACGTAGGCTGCCTTCGGTACACACAGCTAGAGAGGGGAAAACATTATTCATTTTTACATTAAACATTACGCATATTTACTTATGCCGCTAAGGAAATGAACCCGTCTTAAGGAAGAAGAAAAATCTTACATATTGAAGAAGTGCTAAATAGTTCCTAACTAAGGAACTGGGACTACCCATGACCCATGATAAAAATTATTCTGCAATAGAAGTAATAGTCCCAAGTAAAGTTAAAATTTTTTTTTCCCAAAACTTCATGTCTTTATAAAATGTACGATTATTTTTAAACGAAAAGGTAAAGCATTTATTAAAAAAAAAAAACTAATTAAATAAAAGCTTATAATAAAGTAAAACTTAGTCAGAAAAAATTCGCAGCAGCTTACGTGGAACCGGATAAAGTCTTGCCCCCTGCAATGTAGTGCTTGCATCCGTCCGTATTCGTATAAAAATTAAAGTAAATGAATTGATTTTTATGTGGTTCAGCTTTCAATAGAAACATTTAGTATAATTTTTCTTAACTGAACATTTTAACCAGCTTTACTTTAACTGCTAACAATGTTCTTTAAGTTTAGCTGAGTACGAAGACTATAATAAGCAAAGTGATTTATATTGTAATTAATTTTTCTGTTTTCAAAGTGGATAATTGTTATTTATAATGTGTTGCGAATGCAAATAAGCAAAGATTATGTTCAGCTACCATCGAACTGTTTAACGTCTAATTTAATTATGAACTGAAACGAGTCAAATTCTCGATAAGTTATGGTCACTTCATTCTAAGAGCAAAGGTCATATTGTATCCTACAGTTGCAATTACACAAAAATTATGCAAATTAAAACCTCTTGTTATTATTTTACTAATTATGAATGAAACTTGCACCATATTCCAATCATATGTAACTTAAGTTTTAACAAAAAAAATCCCCTTGACGTCCTAATAAAACTTTCAAAATTTACTTTAGATGAGGTTATGTAAGATGATATCTCAGATTCATGACAGTCTGCTGCAATCATAAGAATAAAGTTTTCAAATTTTCTAAAACTCTAGTCTTTTCCTCGTCTATTGAGAATGAGAATTTTCTAGGCGAAGAACAAACATTTTTTTCGATGTCAGTGCATTGATTTTTTGATAAATCGATTATAAAATGATCTCCTTAGAAACCCCGCGTTCGGAGAAAGTACATCTTCAAATGGCTGAGAATCAATGTCCATGTTTCCCCTACATACGTCATGGTCACATGACAATAATAATCGCGACAATTAAATCGTTGGAATCGTTGCACGTTGTGCTCCCCAAAACAAAAGGAAGAATTTACTTTCGTTAATTATCGTCCGACATGTCCGTCCAGATTAGATTAAACTTACCTGGAATGAAAATATTTAAATTAATACTCCTTTGCATTTTGAAGAGAGAATTTTGAATGTACGTAACTGACTTTACTAAACTGGTTTGAACGAACGCCAGATGAGTCGAATTAAACTGATTCCAATGCTTATGTTAATCAAAAAATTAGAAGATCTTCGATATATAGTTTTATGCGTTGTAAGCATGAGACAAAATCTAGTAGAAACACTGCAATAGTTGCAACGAAATTGAAAAATTAATGCGAAAATTATTATTATCCGATAATTAATGAATATCAGTATGAAAATTACATATAAACAGAGAAAACGAAAAAAAACAAAAAAAAAAGAATGTTCTACGTGAGAGTAAATGAACATAAATTTTATAAAATGTTAGAATACATGACAGTTGACAATGACATGGCACCTGAACTTTAACAAGAAGAATTTTTCGAAATTTATTTAATTTCAATGTTAAATTTTTTTATTTCATTTAATTTTCGCAAATTTTTTTGTTCAACATTTAAGAATGAAAAACTTTTGATTTAATTCATTTACAGAGGCTACGGGAGAGAGACTAAATTAACCTCGTGCTAACTAATAGCACAAGATCTGATATATCTGTGCACATATCTTTAAATAAATAGGTAACTAGGGAATATTCATTATTGTATCTCTGCTATTATTACAATAACACGAACAACAACAACAACAATAACAACAACAACAAAAAGCAAAATGCAAAAAAAAAGCCTAACAAATCAGTGGATAATTGACAAATCAACATAAGAATAGAAAAATAAGCGATTTTTTGTTCTTGCTGTTGTTACTGTTGTTGCTGTTCATAAACACAACAAATGCGCTTAGCGTAGATCCATTGAGAATAATCTCACTAATGCATTATTGTCATGATGCACAAATGTTGATTATTATCACTATCACTATCATTACTATTATTATTATTATTATTATTATTAAATTGTAACATTATCATATACACACAAACACACATTCATACATTATTAGCCTAACAATGGCATATCATCGCGTCATGTGCTCCATAGGCTGTTACTAATAATGACTATTTTGTTTAGTTAGTTCTTACATAAGCGCGATATTAATTTATACTTAGTATAGTTTTCGACTTTTTATCTCTGCCGATTTTTTTCCATTTCTTTTTTAATATAATATTTAAAATTCGCACACATTCATACACACACATGCAATATATTTATATATCTTACTCTCTAGAGATTTTCATTTTCACAGCTTACTTTTATGAAGTATTGTATAGCCATTCCGTCGTATAGGTGAGCGCGAGGCGGATAACTATTTAAATTATATTTTATTGTGGTTTTTTTTTTGTGCGGATAAATTTAAATTCATTTATGTATTATTGTTAATACATTGTTTGATAATGAGATAATAGAATTTATGCAGTTAATTGCTTAACTGCTAATCAAAGCTAAGTTATGCGATAGAATTGACTGGGGACGGCGGGGAAGGAGCTTTCACGGAATTTGCTCTTCGTTCTGGCTTTCGAACGTGTATAGTGTAAAGATCTTTTCAATCTTCGTAATAAACGATTCTGCCAGTTAATAACTTCAAATGAAATTTGCAGGCCTCACTTTTCTGAAGGGAATGCGTAAACCATGCATACAGTAAAAGCCTAAAATAAGCATATTTTTACAATTTTTTTCTTTTTTTTTTCTGATTCGAAAGGAAGGGTAACAGAATGTAATATTAGAAGAAGTTACGAGGCATGCTATTGAAGTCAACTATTGACCATTGACAATACTACAGCCACCGGAGAGTTATCTTCAAAGTAAAAGCCAGCGCTACAAGCAGTATAACTAGTACAAAAAAAAATTACAAGATTTCTCGCTGCCCCTTCTGCCACCATTTTCTCGAGAGAATAATATTTTAAATTCGAGTTTAGAGAACTCGACCAAATATTTTTGGAGTTGTGCCACCTTTTCAATACAAACCCGTTTAAATTTTTGAAATTTTATACATTATTTTAATAAGTTTTGTATTAATTTAAGCTAATACCGAAAACTGCCTTTCTAAGCTCATTTATACTACCTCCTCATTCCCTCTCTTTGAAAATTATGTGCTAGAAAGTGTGCATCGGTCACAGATAGACTCGCATATTTTACACTTCATATGTTGTGTGTGAAATTTATTAACTGTATAGCTGAGTTCGTAATTAGCATCAAATGCCTGATTATATACTTTTAATACCTTGGCAGAAGCTCGAACACTTTTCGAATCGTTCCGAGCCTCTTATCTACCCCACGATTACCTCGCTGAAGCTACATTAACATATTTTTGTTTAGAAATATTCTTAAGTGAATATAAACGCTTTCTAAGGACGTCTGATAGCATCATAGAAGACTTACAAATCAACAAGTAAGACATTAGGTTACAACCTTACGACCGGACTTAATTTAATTCAGGCAATCTTTTTGCAGAGATTGGGGAAGAGTCGAAACTTTTAAGGAAAAAACACCTTCAGGTGATGATTTATTTGCCGTCATTGCCTAGAAGGCTCAATAGATGCTCTCTTAAGGCAATAAAAAGAAATTTGTTTTTGAAAAAACTTACATTGACTTTCCCCCTTAAGAACAAGTAGTGAGTTCAAGCCGACTAACATTTTTTATGATTCCTCACATTTTCAATAACGAACTGCCAAATGGGTTCCAAATATACGATTTTTTCAGAGAATTCACTACCTGAAACCATATATATTCTATTTGTTGGCTACATCTTTAGTGCCTTTAATTCTCCAAAGATTGACCCTCCACGGTAGCTTTGTAATAACCTAAAAACTAATAAATCATGCAAAAGTTTTCTGATTGATTGATTTAAGTTGACATTACAGAGGGCTTTTAAAAGAGTTTGTTTGTGCTTCTTCTCCTTCATGCAAAACTACGATCTCTAGACATAGGCTCAAGAAGGTCATCCAAAGAAAAGAATCTTTTTATTTGCGAGAGGTGCAGCATTTTCGTTTGGTTTTTTAAGTAATTATTAAAAAAACTTTGCTTCTATTCATTAACTGGTCTTCCGTAAGAAAATTGAAGAAAATGACACATCATTTTATGCTGTTGCGTCAGCATTTTCCCTTACAATATTTGTACACTATTACAAGACAGGTAACACGTATGCTAAGGTTATTAACAATAACTTACAATTTTCATGTAATCAACCAGGGAAGCGGTTTCGAATTATGTTTCCTTTGAATAACGACAAACGAGTAGATGCACTCAGCAGCATGTAAAGAAAAGAAGATTTACAGAATTTTAGTTCTTTATCTGCTTTTTCTTACATTGAGAATAACAAGAAAGGTTGACCTTTCCATGCAAGAATCGATTTATCCTCATAGGTTTCAAAATTTCAAATGAATCAGGAATTCATTTACATATCAGGACTTTATAGAGGAATCTCTTGGAAAGTTTAGTGCAATGACTTTTTCTCTTTCAATTGTAGGGTAAGTGTCAGTTAATTTCACCCTACATAAATTGCGGTTTATTACGACCTGATTGTATTACCTAGTAGTGACATCAATGGATATTGTTTGATGGCGCATGGGCCTGAAAACCTCCCCTTTAATGGGCGATTATTCTAATAAGCTTGGCTAAGTAAAATTGCTTGAGGTAAAAGACTTGAAGCAAATGAAGCGATACAGTGCAAATACATTGCGAATAAAAACTATCTTCCTTCAAATTATGCGATTTTCACGTGATTTCTCTGAGCATGCTATGAGCATGCTCTCTATTCACCATTCTTCTGTGAAAGATTGCACGTGAAAGCTTTCTAATTGCGTTCGAATAGCAGATGAAGGCAAGTTTCTCTTAAAATCGTGTAAAAGGATAAAGATCGTGTTTCTGAAACCGGGTAAATCGAACCTATTTTTTTTTGTTGCTTTTTAGCGCTTTTTTTAGTCATTAGCTGATCACAAAATAAAAGTAAAATATTTAAAAAAAAAGAAAGAAAACATAAAAATGACAGTTTAATCATAGAAAACATAAAAATGGCAAATCGTTTAACTTGTGAAATCAAAAATATATGACATAAAAAAAATCAATTTTATAGAAATAAAAAAAGATACTTTTCTCTCAAAATATAAGAAAAAGGAAAAGAAAAAAAAAACGATTTTGTTTGTTTCTTGACAACAAGACATATATCATAAGTGTTGGGAAAACATTTGATATTGTGATAAGCATAAACAGATACGAAAGCAAAATTGCATCATAAAAGATCGCAAATGTTGTAGAAAAGTAAAACGAGTGGAGTTTAAGGCGGGGCCCAGGTATATTACAGAAAGAGTTAATGTTGCATAATGATGTTGCGGATAAACGCAATGTTACAGCATTTATCTGTGGCATCAATCAACTGATGAACATTCAGTGTTTTTAACTTTTTGTTAGTGCTTTCGCAAAATGGACAAAGTGTTGGAAAAAAGTTTCTTTAATTGAAAACAAAAAACAAAACATTTTCAAAAATAGTAGAAAAAATAGAAGCACATTTTTAAAGAATTTGTACGACTAGGTCCTGATTGCGTTGAAATTGTAGAATATTATTAAAATTATATTTATTATTATTAAACTTATTCAAGGTCCTACTTTTATCCAAGTGATGACGTAATCTGAATTGCTTACGCTACGTTAAGATGATAAAACAATTTTCACTATTTTTCAACTGATGACGTTAGCAAAACTTCTTGCAAAAAGTTGGTAGGGTGATAACTCACCTATGTAGAAGCACTAGAAGCAAACCTTCAATTCAATGCATATCCCAGCGTTGGAAAATACTTTCGCAGATACCTGTTTTTCGATTTTGGTTTTCGTAAATAGAGCAATAATTTTCACCTAACACATACAATAGCGAGAATTTATCCATCATCCCGATATGTTCCAGTAGAAGCTTAACTATAGGTGGACGCTTCGAATTGAGTTAGAGTTGCCGGATAAGATGCTTATTAGATTTGCATTGTAAAGTTAGTTTATTAAAAAACAACAATTCCTTCGTAAACGATCTTCGGGATGATGATGGCTATGCTTTTTCAGCACATGCCGATGATATCTTTTTGCTTTATAGAGATAAAGCAAATAATTTGCATTCGTTCGACACGAGTCTTTGGCAATTGTCACCTCCTGAATGATAGGTAATACGCTCTGCATTAAGTGCAGTGAGACTCAAATCTTATTCTTCAATTCTCTCCGTGCTGGGTCATTTAACTTGAATAAATAATAAAACTACATGGGTACTCTATCGATCTTGTGCATTCAATTCAATGTCTTGGCGTAACCCTTGATGGCAAACTCGACTTTGGCTCCCACATTAACAATGCTTCTGATGAAGTTTGTCTTACAGTCTGAAAACTGTATCCAGGTCTTTAGAAGAAAATCGAATGCATTGTTAATGCCCATAGTTTAATTCATTTGTTGCTGCTAGGATTTGATGATTACGGAATCTACGGAGTAAGGCGATTACATTAGCAGCCTTGTGACTGACTTGTATACTCACTTATATTGAAATTTCTCTTTGCACATGAAATGTACCTATGTAACTGGATAACAGGCTCATGTTTATGTAACTACTTAGCAAATGAAATAACAATGAAATTAGAAAATAATTCGAATCAAGGGATTTAATCTAAATCGTATATCATTTCTTTTCTTATTCTCGAGTTTTGGAAATGTTCTTTAACGGCTTGGTGTTTTGTACTTCGTTCACTGCCTTATCCTTTTAGGGAACATTTACGACCATGATCACCACAAGCAATCCCGTTAGTTTTGACGTAATTGGGTTTTGTTACAGTTTTATTTATTTATTTATTTGTTTTTTTTTCTTTTTTTTTCAATTTTGAAATTTTCTTTTTCTTTAACACAATTTTCATGTTAAATTAATTTCAATTAGTTGCATTTGACGTCAGCATATCATTAATTTAAAGTTATTGTAGAAAACGAAAATAAGCAAACGGGCAACGAGCAACTGTGAATGAAAGCACAAAATAGTTGTAAATAATAATAATAAAAAAAAAGTGTATAAAAAAGTCTATAAATTTATTAGTTTTTTTCATAACTGCAGGCAAAGGACGCACACACGCACACACACAAATGGACAAACCCAAACCCATTTACAATTATATACAAAATAGAGAAATGATTAAAATCAATGAATGATAAGAAATGGGAGAAAAAAAAATTAAAAGTTATTAGGAACACACACATTGAAGGCATTGTTTACTGTCATGTACGAAAGACAAGCTTGGCGATAGAAAATTAAAACAAAAAAAACAAAAAAACAAACCTATAATGAAATACATTAGAAAGAAAGTTATATAAGCGTTAGCACGACTCTTAGATGCCCATCAGTTAAGTTATATATAGTTAGGCGTATTAGTTACGAGATATCCGTGTGAATATCGAGCATTTGTTATATTTATAGATTTTCAACGCTTTTGGTTTTTTGTAATATTGAACTTGATTTGTGGCCATAATAGAATTCAAATTTCAGATTCCTATGTTAAACTATGCAGCAATGGTTCGACAAAACGAAAAATTCTTTCCAAAATCTTTCAATTAGTCAAACACATGTCCACATGTCGCTCCATGCCCTTAACGCTTACTTTTGCGTTTTACAAGCGCAATGACAAATTTAGTTTATTTCCATTCTTTGGCGATGATTGAAGCGACTGGAATATCTTGAGAGAGTATCATTATTGTCAAATTGAAAGTGTACGTTTATGTGCGCATATGTGTGTGTATGCTTTTTTCTTTCTTTATAAGTGTCATTATTGTTATGAATGCGTTTTGTTAGAGGCGAGAAATGTCAGCGGAATTTTAATTGTACTTAATTACCTCGCAAAGCATTGTCTGTGCGTATGTGTGTGTTGTTGTGTTTGTGTGAGTTACATACAAATTGCTTTCATTCATTTATATGAGATGATAGTTAATTGATGATGAGGTTAATAATGAGCACTGTGACCATAATATATTAAGCACACATACGCATTCACATACATCTATATAATATGTTTGTTTGTTGGTGTATGAAAACGGAAACCTACTCACTACGTAGTTTTGACTTTCGTGGAAGCTAATTATAATTATTTAATTACTTTAAAGCAAATAAATAAATATATATATTTATATATATATATATGCATACATATATATATACATACATATACATATATATATATATATAATTTTTTTAATTGTTAGCAAAACAAAAACAAGCGGAGGTGTTTTATTATGTTTTCAATAAAAAATTATATATATATTTTTTGCTTTTTTGCAACATTCTCTCTTGCAAGTGTCAGTCTTTCAGTTGTCTTGTTTAGCTTTGTTCTTTCGCTTATGCGTACACATATGTGTGCTGTTTAATTGAAATGATGCGACAATGTTGATAAAATTTATGTTCTTCTCACTAATTATTATCATCATTATTATTATTATTTTTCTTAAATGAATTTAATTTTAATGTGTTAATGTTGTTTGTTTAAATTTCAATGCGTGTTCGGCTTATTATAGCTACTTTCGCACACACTTTCCTATCGTAATCCTTCTTCCCTTCCAGCACAAATGTTTTTCTTCATTGCTTCTATAGTCGGTCGGTTCTCGCGTAATAATAAATGTGTGGGTTTGGCATTTTTGTAAGTGTATGCGGGGGTGTGTATACGTGTGAGTGATATTTTGCAAACAAGAAAGCAAAAAAAAAACAAAACAAGATAATACGTTTTACGCACATATTTAACATATAATTATAATTAAAAAAAGCATTCTTTTAGTTTCTTTGCTTTTTTTTTATAAAATTCATTTTAAGCAATTATGTTAGCGTTTGATCTCAGGCGTAGCTTGTCTCTTTCTTTTTGTGTGACGAGAAGCATGTGCGCTTTTATGGAGCATTATTGGTAAACATTAACCTCAGATAATCTTAACAAGTCAAGGTAAAGGCAATTTATTACGAATGCTGAAATAGTTTTCAAATAGAGAGAAAACGTTTCGTTAGCCTCAAAAAGATAATTTCCAGGCCATGTTTTAATGCAATTAGAACGTTTATGCCATGTTTCATGTCCATCTTCGTATGAAGATAAAAATCGCGTCACTTCTCGCGTGTGCGAATCTCAAAGGCGATAGTGTTTAGTTACGTAATGGCGGCGATGAGTGGTCAGTCGGTGCTAGGCCATGACCAATAACCTCCCCGTCTCTTTCTCTTTACTCATCTCTTTCTGATCGTCAACGTATTACACGAGTAGGAGTATTGGCTTGAGTGCTAAGTGGCTTGAGTGCTAAGTCAAAAAAAAAAAATAATAAATAAATATGCAAGTTATCGATTGTTTTTTGAAAATTCTTCTTGCTTTGTACCGCTGTAGCCATGTGTGGTTTTCTAAACTGTTCGTACGAGAAAACTATGTGTTTTGTGTGTGTGTGATAGCGCTTATCACTTTGTATGAAAATCGATATTTCGGAGTAATAGTCCGAATAAAACTCTCCACTAAAAACTTTATTATAGAACAACAAAAAAAGCAAATGCGTTTTGACTTGTGACCTTTTTGTCATGTTGTTCACAATGCATCTGTTAGACTATTTTTTAACGGACAATATCTGCACCTAATTTAAGATTTTCATCCCGATCTCGATTCAACCTAAGGCTTCATACTCCCAAAAAAAAAAAAACAGGGATGCGCAAAAGGGGTGGGCGAAATGACATGACAAGTATGCTTACAGTTTGTGGAAGAAGCCAAATTTTTATTTATATACCGGCTAGGCCTAGCAGTTAAAATAAAACTGGTGAAGCTTTACGTGGTAGATATTGATGTCCTTTCGTAATTAAAAATTACTATTTTTTTGGATTATATTCTAAATAGTTTTTATATTCAGTTCAAGTTCTATAAATCGGAAAGCCTTATGACCTTTATCCAGTGTAGCAACCTTATTTCCCCTTAATGCTCAGGTTAGAGTTGTGAGCTGAAGAACTTCTTTCCCCTAGTGCCCGATGGTCCCTTAGCCATAAAACTCATGATATATTTCATTGTATATTTTCACCCCCTAAACTTGCTGTTAGAAGAAATAGTTTTCGATAACAGAGTTCTTTAAAAAGGAGTAAAAAATAAATTATATCATTTTTTTTGTTTTTTTTAAACATATCCCTATTTAAGTGAACTAAGAGATGGAAAATAGATTTTAAAAAATAGGACTTTTTACACAATAAAATTGTAAGCGTCCCAAGTTTTTATATATGGTCATAAAGAAGTGACTCTGGAAAAAACATTCTTTTCTATTAAAGAAAGTGATTCAATTAAAAGAAACATTTTTTTTATAAATATTTTCATAAATATTTTCTTTTAATTTTTTACAATTCGCACTCTATTCATCCACCTCTTTTATTTGACATCCATATCAAGATGATTGCTAAGAAAAGTATAGACCGACTCAACGAGCGTCCATCCAATATATAAATAAAACCATTGTCGAATTCTATGTCGAATTCTTTTTTCTAAGTACTTTTGTTTGGTCGTCGAAATCGTGGCACCCGCAACATTTAGTGGCGGCACTTAGCTTTTCGGATACTGTGTTGCAAAACCTTCTATTTGATTTCCTTTCTTACTCATATCGGGGAGATTTTTAAGGAAAAGATAATCCGCGGCCATTTTCAACATCCAGAAAATTTGCATCATAACTAAAATGATGTGTTATGATTGGATGTAGGAAAGCGGTCATTTTTTATTCTAATCGTAAGAAAGACTTCAATCTTAAGGAGTTGGAAAGACTGGCCTTCCACTCGTAGTACAAAAGTTTATAAAATTTTTGGAAATATATACAACCCACAGAAGGACTTTAGATATACCTATACTAAATTTGTCAGTCCGTCTGTCCGTTTTGCATTCTTGTGCTTATTAAATTTGGTACATTGATGCGTTTTGGCCCAAGGACGCAGACTATTGAACATGATTCGAGTTGAAGTATTTTTCCGCCCACAAAACCGTACTAAGCCAAATCGTGTAGAGTATTTAATGGTGGGCCGTGGCCCGCTATAATGTTTTGATTGTTTGCTTAAGAAGATAGGTTTAAGGTATAAGAACGAGGTTATGTATAGTGTCTTTACTTTTCCATTTGTAACAGTTACAAGTAGGCACCGGAAACCCCTTGACATATATATATACTCTGATTCGAATTCGTCTGTTTGGCCTGCTTATTGTTGAAGCACTTGCTGTAGAGAAAGTTTAAATAGAAAGCTTTAATATGGTTTGGGATCTGTTATAAAAATCGATATGATTCGCAAACAACCTTGTCCGACATACCTTGCAACCCACAGCAGATACAAATGTTATGCTTATGAAAGTTTGTTTTTTTCAGTGGCTTAAACTTCAGTGCAAACATAAACGTGGTTGGTCACAATCTATGTATATGTACATATACATGTGTATTGTAATACATATATCGTACTTAGTTCTAATATCAATGGCATACATGGTCCGTACGATCGCGCAGATACATTAAACAATAGTTTCTCATGTTTATCCAGCAGTTTTAAAAGGTGAATATCCGAAATGCATCAAAAAGCGGTTAAATATTGATGCGTGTCACTGGTGGTGCAACTGGACTCATTACTCAAGAAAAAAAGATTAAATAAATATTTGATTACAATGTTGATAAGGACTCTAAACAGAAATCTAAATTTGATTTTGAACAAAACTCGTAATAACTTAACATAATTACATTGTGTTTGGCGTCATTATATCGTAAATATGATAAAATGTATTTTAAACACTTAACCGCACACTGAGATTATTTCCAGTTTCTATGCAAAATGTGTTGTTTGGCTACATTTTCCAACAAAGCGGAAAACAAAACTAAAAAAAAAAAAAAAACAAAAATAAATAAATAAAACAAGAAAGAAGTTATATCCGAAGTTTGGAACGAATTATTTATCCCTACCATTAGCTTGTATATATGTAAATCTCTAAAAATATGCTTCACAGTTATGTAAGTACCTTAGTCAATAACACGTTAAAGCAAAAATCGTGTGTTACTAAATAATCCATCAAAATATTAAAAACATTCCCACCTCGTAACGCATCCAGTTGAAGGTGGCATCACTTCATGTCTGAGGTAAGAGCCATTATTTGCATAGATAGGTAATTTTTTTAGTTTCTTCTTTTCGAAATCGGATAAATTTCTTTTTCGCCATCATACTCTATCCTAACAGACTTCTTTCTTTGAAAGGTGTAAGAACTACGCCAACTATTGATTATGCGTTCAGGAGCTATAACAGCTTCGATGCAATTTCCAGCAATAATAGAACTTTTCTTCTTGATTTCTTTTCACCAGAGCTGCAAAGGAAAGAAACCGTGATCTTCTTAAATGTATTATCTTTCGCGGGTAGAATTCATAAGTTCGACCGTTACTCGATGTTTGTTGCCGAAATTGTCTTATCAACACTGATTTGCTCTCTACTTTGTGCGCTTTCCATTCTTCTTCCACTCAGAAGGGAATAGTAACAAAAAACCGCTTTGAAGAAGGTTGAAATTAGAAAAAAAAGGAAAAAAAAAATTAAAATAACCGTTCTTTTCCATCTGGGGCAGCGTCCATTGACTCCGTTGAATGCATTTATTTCTCTCAGTCACAGTGAAGTAAGTGAAAGGGGCATTTAAGATATTTCCAGACACAATTAGAAGTTTGTAATCGTAATTTCAACAAACACACACGCGGACGCACATCGACATGGTCATGGTTAAATCGATTTCGCCATTCGCATTGATCAAAATGCGTTACAAACATGCGGCCAAACGATCACACCTGCATGACGGACGAGTGCGTACAAAAAAGGACGAAAAAAAAAAAATAGGAAAATGAAAAAGTATTTTTATGATCTTAGATTTAAATTTAATTTAGTACATAAATTTTAACTTAATACATATAAGCTTAACCACACAAGGAATACAGGTGTATGCTTACAGTTTACGGTAAATGGTGGCTTTAGATCGACGAAAATATAAAATACTTTTATATGTACACGTATATATATATGTGACTGTTTAATATATGCATTTGTAAAAATTCAATTCATTGAGAATTTGAATATATTTAATTATCGGGTGAACGTGAGAGAACAAGTGCCCGCTGTGTTTGCCTGAAATGCGTTTCATACTCAGCTAGCGGTTATAATCAGCCTAATTATTTTAATTACATCCGTCTGTTGCAACTATAATAAGAAAATAATATATGAGAAAATTTTTTAATTAAATATTCGCTTATAATGACAAAATATAAGCTTTTGTTTTTATTTTTATTTTTTGTTTTGTTTTCCTTTTTTTTTTTTTTTTTTTATATAGATTTTAATGCATTTTTTATTTGCTAGTTATGCGGGTGCATGTACTTATTTGTTGGCTGCCTTTTTAAATCATAAATTTTCTTTTGATGCATATAGTTCTTCTCTTCGTTAGGATCATAAAATTAAAATAATTGCTTCGCTGAACTAATTAGGAGACGTTCAGCTACTTAAGAGCATATTTCTTGATATAATATTGTAAATATGAAAAAATGAAAAAATGAAAAAATAAAACCATCTAACAAACTGTTCAAGCTGTTCAAGCGATTAATCATTTTTGAAAAATGAAAAATTTATTTAAGCAATTAAACATATTTTTAATAATAAATATTTTTTGAAATTTTTTGTATTCACAACCGACGAGAATGTGCGATTTGCTTCTAATGCTTACGACCATAAGTATTTTACTGCTCCTGGACACTCTATACCAGACTGGTTTGGCTTGTCCATCATTTTGTTCAATTGTTGTAGAATTTTGCATATTTTCTTAGGGCATTTCAATACATTGCACATAAATTTTGTAGCTTACGAACGTTGTTGTGCAATGAAATTGATATTGACGAGTTTTATTTTGACTATTGATGCGAAATACCAGCATGATACAGAGGTTACAATGACTATGATAAGAAAACAAGTTATGTTGCCTTATGACTAGTGGCCTGGCAACAACTGGCCAGGCTGATAGTCTGGCGCATTATTGTTATCAACTAACGTGGTTTATTGTTATTATTATTATTATTATTTTTTTGAGTCGTAAGATGAATTGCACACATCCAATTGCTGCACAGTCGAGCCGAGTGAATAAGAGTTCCAAGCACCAATTCGATGCTGGTGGGTCTAAATCGCAGTGTGGTTTGCCTATTCTTGATCATAGCTCTAGTCAGTTTATAGTCGGTAAAAGTACAAAACTTACGGATTACACGTACTAGTCTGCGACTACTCCCCCACTCCTTATCGCTTCCTGTTTCTTTATTTCTTTCTGACTATTACCCCACTATATGCACAAGGTGTGTTCACAAAGAAACTTTTCGCTCTTTATTTTTCTCCAAAAATATCCCCTTCCAAGTTATTCCTCATAGATATACAGTTGTGGCAGCGCTTTTTCCAATCCTCGAAGCATTTTTGATATGCGCTTTTTGGCCTTGAGCTTTTACAAGCATGCTATCCTTATATCCTCCATGGAAAACTCCTTCCTTTCAGCCCTTTCAGAAACTTTTTGTATTCACAACCGACGAGAATGTCGATTTGCTTCTAATGCTTACGACCATAAGTATTTTACTGCTCCTGGACACTCTATACCGGACTGGTTTGGCTTGTCCATCATTTTGTTCAATTGTTGTAGAATTTTGCATATTTTCTTAGGGCATTTCAATACATTGCACATAAATTTTGTAGCTTAGGAACGTTGTTGTGCAATGAAATGGATCCAATCCTCGAAGCATTTTTGACATGCCATTTTTGGCGTGGCCTTGAGCTTTTACAGGGATGCTATCCTTATATCCTCCATGGCAAAACTCCTTCCTTTCAGCCCCCCCCCCCCACCCCCACCCCCCCCTACCCCTCACCCATCCCACCCCCCCCACCCACTCTGGGATCCCTTTCTCT
>CCAG010014013.1:0-12963 GCA_001077435.1 Glossina morsitans morsitans | reverse complement strand
CTATCTTTTCTCCCAGTTGAAAAACACCTCCCTTCCCCCCCCCCCCCCGCCCTCCCCCCGCGATTGGTCATGTTTACAAAGAAGAAAGGAAAATTTTAGTTTCAAATAATTCTGAGTTTATTCTGAATATTTACTACCTCTTTAAGTCCTACTATATTTTAAAACACAATTTTAATAATTCGTATTTGGCGACCATGATATGCAAACGTGGTAGTTGCCTTGTGGAAAATAAATTAATTAACCAATGTCTTCTAATTCTAAAAACCTGTTAATTAATGATCACTTAATCTAAACTTTTGATAAAAAAAAAGTTATCTTCTAACCCCCGACTTAGTGTTTGTGCAAAAGATTGAAGACCTGCTTTATAAAATCAGACTGTGATCATTGTGATGCCCATAGACTGCCAACACTACACAATAATTGCTAATTGATAATAATTACTAGTTCAATAGAAAATAATTCAATAAAAATTATTAATTATAATAAAGTCGTTACACTAATAAGGTTATAGTACCTCTAGCGATGCAATTAGTTGACAAAGTGTAACTAAGGATAACAACAACAAAAAACAAAATATAATTACTGCAGGGTGATCAAGTAGGCGCATGTGAGTACATAGTTCTTATTGGATCACCCTATGCATTAGATAATTAAATTATAAAAATAATTAATTGGTACTCGAAGCACATTTGTGCTGACAATTGCTTTGATATTGAAGAGTGATGGCGGCGTCTACAGAATTGCCGTAGTAACAAAGAATAATTTTGATGATACATTAAGTAATTAAATTCATTATACATCTGGATCACACTAACTGAATTTTCTCATACATATGCCTTTGTATCTAGATTATAGTTGTTGTGAGTTTCTTTCTCTTACTGGCGTCATGGCTTCTTTTATAATGTATTGAAAAAACATTTTTGACATACTTATTGACAACGATCGGCAATTTGTTGTTAGAGATGTAGCTCAGGTGACCATATTAATTAACTTCGCACGACATGAGCGTGGCAAGTAGACATTTAATCAATCTCAATGACTTGATTTGCAACATGCGACAAGAGGTAATGTTTTCACAAAATACTATACATACGCATTAACGTCAAATTAATAGGATGATCAAGTTTCTTACACGAAGGTTGAATTTAAAACAAAAATTGGCGGCGACACTAACGGGTTCGCCTTCTGCCTGGATCATTTTCAAACTTTGTAAAGGAGAAGAATCGTAAGCAATGAGTAGTAAATAGTAGGCTAATGTATAACCAATTCCCTGCAAATATTTGCCTGCGATGGAAAATATATTTGGTTCGTCATCGGCATATAAACGAATGCTGCAATCTCTATATAGATCCTTACAGACTACCTGGAATAATTTCTCTTATTTCGGAACAAAATTTGCCCACCATAACCTTGTAGTGTGGATTTTCCAGATGAGACTCAATAAGTCAGACACTCATAATCAGCATAGAACTGAGACAAGAGTAAAACCCCAGCGTTTTCAATAATAAATTATGACTCACTATTGAAACAACATTAGGTGCATTAATTATTGCTATGCTAAAATCATATTTATGAGAGAGAGGTTTTGAGAACTTAATGTTAATAGAGTCGATGCATGGCCCGTCATACTTCGTTCGTAGTGAATGCTCTCCATTAAAAACTATCATTTTGTCGATATAGTGTTTCTTGATTTTATAATTAGACACCTAGACGTTGCAACGCATTCTTTCAATTTATCAAGGTCGAGGTCATACATTCGGTGGTTCTATTTGAGATGTGCGTTTAAATTGGTGCAAGACGCGTTCATTTTCTTCGAAACTTGTACACAACTTAGAGATTAGCGTGTGCCCGCTTTTCCTACAAGCCGTAGTTCATTGCAAATCAAAGTGCCAAGGGATGGAATGGAATGAATTTATGGCACTGCATATTATTCTGCCTTAGACTTGAAAGAAACCCAACTAAAGTAGCACGATTTACGAGAACTTGTGCAAAAAAAAATGGTAAAAATTCGTCTGCGACCACTTGTCGTCTTTAGGAAAATCAAATCAAGAAGTAAATTTCAGTTTGGATTGGGAAACTATCCTGATTGTCCGGTTATTCTCCAGACCTATCTCTTTATGCTGAGCACTGATTCAGATCGATGCACTCATTTATTTAGAAGATCAGCTGTTCCCAAAAGTTCAAAATATTTGAAAATAGGTCGTTGATTATTTGACTTTGAAATCAGAAAGTTTTAACCGCAAGGGACAAAGCAGAAAAGACCCTCGATAGTGATGGTAAGCATTTCTATTATAAGGCTTTGTAACAAGTGTGTTTAAATAAATTTGAATTTTATCAAAAAATACCGAGAATAATTTGAGTATATTCTGCAGAGAGATTTTTATTGAAGCTTCTAATTCATTGATGAAAAAGTTATGAACATTGCAGCGCTTTTTCATATTTTATTTACATATAAGTTTTTCTATTCATGAAATGTAAGCAGACAGGAAAACTAACAATCCTTTTACTCATTCCGTGGAAGTTATACAAAGAAATGAAAGGCCAAACTTAATAGAATGCCTTGCTCTCCAATCAAGCAATGCTGATGTATACCACAGCATATGCATAACTACATCAGGCTTATTGGATGCTTGTATGAAGCTTTCTCATCATAGAAAGACAGGATCGGTACCAACCTAATAATATTGTCTTTGAAACATTTTAAATTACAAGTAATTAAAATGAAGATACAAAAAGTAAGAAAATTGTATTCGGTCATGACCGAATCTTACATACCCATCACTATAATTCCAGAAAAGAATAAAAAAACAAAAGAACTACATTCCTATAAAATGGTACGGGCGCAGCTGATTTTCTATATTTTCAAAATAGGAGTTCTTGCCGCATAGGCGCATGGTCGTTGCAGGCGTGTCTTTTGAAAAATTTGTGTCACTTCATGGGAGGATGTTTATCACAGTTACTGCACGTTTGGGCAGATGAATAGATAGACAGACGAATAGATGGTCATGTTTAGATGCATTTCACACTTGAAAGTGGCCAAGAATTTATGTTCTTTATAGGGTATTGAAACTTGTTTCTGCGCTTTATAAAAGTATTGAAACAAAAAATTAAGTTTTCAATTAAATTTTTCAATTAATTTTTTCCCTTGTTATACAGCTGCTATAGCATCGCCCACAGAATCTACGTTCAAATTTTTGTACATTTATCTGTTATGGTTTATGAGTAATGAGCAAAAAACCAATTTTTTATTTCTTTTGAAAAGCAAAGATGCTCTCAGTTTACGTAGTACTGTGGGCGTACTCTTCGACCGATTTCTCTTAATTTTAATACTAATCTGCGCGCAAGATACTTCCAATGTTTTTGCCAAATTTTAACCCCGAAGGCTTCATTTTTCTGGCTAAGAAAAACATACATTAGACAGATGGACAGACGGACACCTTTAGATCGATTCAGAATTTGATGCTCGTCAAGACTATATATATTTTGTGGGGTCTCCGAAACTTCCTTCTGGGCGTTGCAAACGTTTTGACAAAATGAGCATATGCCGCGTCCTTCGGTGAAGGCTATAAAAATGAAACAATTCGTACACGTGCGTTCAACCCCGTTATACAATCAACCCCAACAACTTCATGTAGTTTTCAACAAATATTCTTGTGTGTTTTTTTGGTGGATTGAAAAAGGGGAACGCGCCAAATATATTCCAAGCTGACGTCCGCACAGAATTGACATAAAAAGTATAAAACGAATCACGCACAATATGTCAGTCAACTAAATGAAATGTTACCAATAATGAGCATCGAAAGAAAGCAAACATTAAATTCGTTCCTTTAATTGAATCTTTTATACGCACTTTTCGCTTTTAGACGGCCTGGAGAATTGTGATATTAAAACGTTGGACTTTTTACCAATTATTGACACGTATAGTTTCGAACTATTCCTTAACTCGTTCACTTTCAATATATATATATATATATATATATATAGATAGCCTATGTCACATATATGTAACATCTTTGTATCAGTTTGAAAAATCTTGGAATGTGATAGATGTTTTTCCCAAGAGACCCTGGTACAGAATGGGTTAAATTAAAAATATTTATGCCAAATTTCTAAGCTTGTTGTTCAATTTTTCACTTGATAGCATCACTGCAACAAACATGGTGTGGACGAACAAAAAAGCAAATGCAACATTTTTTACCAACTAAAGACATATATTATGTGTCGTATATGACTTCTTCGCGGTCTTGTGTAAGTGTAAGCAAATATGTAGTGTTACTCTAGTTTTCTTTGAGGGGTATAAGCAGCATTATGCATAAGAGAAATTGTCAAAACAATTATAAGTAAAATCTGAGCATTAAACTCAAGCTTTTAAAGTCTAATGCAAACCCGTTTTGCCTAAAATAAACAACAAAGAGAATGGGAAAAATTGTGCGAATGGTGATCAGAACTTTTGTTGGCCGAAGCTTTTCGACGACTATC
Organism: Glossina morsitans morsitans; assembly: GCA_001077435.1. NCBI lineage: Eukaryota > Metazoa > Arthropoda > Insecta > Diptera > Glossinidae > Glossina > Glossina morsitans. The sequence continues at coordinate 8,484 of CCAG010014013.1, read as the reverse complement.
GTAAGTATACGAATTTACATCAGCTATAAGCTAAAGGCAATAATCATTTGCAAAATGCTTTAGAACTTGCGTGCTTCAGCGTCGTTTCAAACACGGCTTAGCAGTAGCTGTAACTGTGGAACCCATAGGCCATGTTCCAAATTCCTATTTCAAGTGGTGTGCTATCGAAAGTTCTTACAGATAAGTTTATGATACGTGCACAGACAGATGGGAAACTATTCCGTGCTGCTAAGCAACTCATAGAGTTTTTGGATTGTTTAATCCGTTGCAGACAAGCCGAATACAATACCTTCCCCCCTTCCCCTTCTTCATCACCATTCATCCCATTACTACACAAGATAATACTAATGAAAATATGACTGCGTATCTAATAAGCATCAAAACATTTAGTTCGATATGAATAAGCAACTTATGCCTTGTCTTCAACGTCATACGTCATTAGTTAAGCCTACCATAATGACGAAAATGTTGTTACAGTACCGTTATAAGTAATAGAAAGGTGTGCTACACGCTACTAAGGATAGCTTTAGTGAATAATTGTATTAAGAAAATTGAAATGTGGGAGAAGTACTCGCTAGCATACATATTAAATTCGTGTGCATTCGCTTGCTTATCGCCTGAACTGAACGCCTGTTAAAATGATGTAAAACATAAATACACATGTTAGAGAGGACGAAAAGAAGAGGGAAAAAAAAACCATAGAAAATAGAACATGAACCAGAAAATCTTACTAAATTAACCACCACCAGGACCGCCAACTCCGACAAACCATCGCCGTCAAGACTTAAGTACAAATAAATAAAAATAACATTTCTGTGTAACTCTGGTTAACTGAAGAAGCGAACAAACGCCGTCGGCTTTTATTTTTACAGCACCTTTTTTTTTTTTCTTCTTTACTTTTTCAACATGTCTGTGAAGAGTAAAAAAAAAAAAAGGTTTTCTTTGCTAAAATCTGTTTTAAATTTTTTTAATTTTCATCTATATCCGTTTTAGCCTGATTATATTATAACAAGTAAAATCCTTTTCCTTTAGTCTTCCTGGACATCCTTGCGAAGGCAAGCGAGCTTGTCTGTGACAGAGTGAGGGAGCGAGAGAGAGCGAGGTGCAAAGTGTTTGTTTATTTGCCGGTTAAAGTGTTGACATTAAAATAATAATTTTAATTGCTTCAAATAACCGTTTCTTGTGCCCTCTCCTGCGCTCCCCGCTTAGCGCTAACTAAGAAGTCATTTATATGGTTTTTGGGTATCCACAGTCAGGTCCAACGGCACCCGCAAAGGGTAATTAACATGTTGGTTAAATATATACTCGTTCTCACACATAATTTTCGTTAGCCATTTAATGTGTTTATCGAGTTCTACTTTTTTTCTCTTTTTTGTTTTTTTGTTTTTTTTTTTGTTGTTTTGCTGCTTCTTTCGGGTGTTGTTTTAAGGCGTTTTTAATACAACGTTTTCCTACTTTTGTTATCCTTGCCGTTTCCTCTTGTTTAAAAAAATTTAGAGGTTATAGAGGTCTCGGCTCAGCAATAAAAAAAAAGGGATAATCAGTTTTTCTCTTTTAAGGGCTTTAATATGTTGTACAGGTTTTTATGTTTCGTCTACTTGGGATTTACTTTGTGTTGAGTGCGGTTGTGGTTCTGGTTTATACTAATTTTTTATTTTTTATTTGTTATTTTTTTCTTTTATAAATTCATGGTTTAACGTAAATAGCATTTAAACGATTCTTCTGGCCAGTCTCGCTTTTGTTGTTATTGTTTTAGCTCAGCTTACATTAACGAGATCTCTTTTCTTTTTTTTTTTTTTGTTCTCGTTCTAAGTAGCAACTCATTTAGCGGGTTTTGCTATTCTTTTTAACACATTTTTCCACACCTCGACATGGAATTTTAATTTATTTATTTGTTATTTCTTTCCATCTTTGTGGCTATTAATTAAAGATATTTTACGCTTTTCTTAAACTTAATTTTTATTTATTTTTGCTCTCTCTCTCACTCTCTCTCTCTTTTTCGCTCAATAATTTAACTATTCTTGCGGACAAAAATTCAAAGTGACTTCAGGTCTCTTATGAACTGCTTATCATTTATAATCTCGATGCTTATTATTATTATATTCTATCTCTTTCTTTCAAAAATGAAAAGTATCTTTTATGCAGAGTTACATAATTCAAAGCAAACATACAGTACATATGATGCTTACATATTTTTGCTGATTCCTTTATTCGAAGTCGTTCATAAATCGTCTTACAATTCCACAGGTCTTGAAGTGCTCCGATTCATTGCATTTGCTTATTGATTTCCGCACTTAGCTCTTCTTTTTAATATAATGACTGCAGACGATATTATTGTTCGTGTCGCTTTGACTCTTTTATCTTTCCTTTGCCGCTTTTCTGGTATTATTACTATTATTAGTAATCTTGTTATTATTAATAATTTATCTGGAGAAATAAATTCAACGACTAAAGTCTTAAAGCGCTAGAATCTAAGGCCGTCCGGCTTTATTGAAAAGTCTACTGCACTTGAGATTTGAACCCATAATCATTGAGTTATCAGTGGAGATTCTTTATCTGCTCAGCCACTCGGCTGGATTTTCTACATTTCTCAGCTTATTGCTGCGAATTTGCCCAACCCCGGATGTATTACACCAAGGGGATGGACTCAATAATTAGTACTCTTAATACTTTTATGATTTATTTCTTCTATTATTGTAGCATTTGTACAGTTCGTGTTGCGTATATCTGCGAGTCAAATTGGTAGCAGCACTTTCTGTGCCTTCTGCATTGCATTATATATATCTAAGTACTTTAGGCCTTTTATTGTCGTTTTTAGCACTCATCATTACCTTGCATCCCTTGAGCGAGCAGAAGGATGATCATATTGTCACAACATTTGTAACGCCCACAAGAAAGCATCAGAGGATCCACAATGTATACATATTCTTGGTCAAATTCTGAATCGATTAAAGCATGTTCGTCTGTCCGTCTATGCAATGCCTATTAAAAACATTTTCTCTCGTTGGTTATAAACCATACAACAATTTGGAGGTATATTCTATGGGCGATGTTGTAGTACCAGTACACAAATAGAAAAAATTGACCACGCCTACGCGATGTAATAGTATATCATTAAATTGAATTTTTTTCAATACCGTTATAACGCGCAGAAATAAGTTTCTAAAACCACATAAAGTTCTCTGGCCAGTTACAAAATTGAAACGTACCTAAGCATTTACGTCTATTCGTCTGTCCGCCTGCCTAACTATATAGTATCTATGGTAAATATTCTCCCGTTAGCGAAAATTAAGGTATCGTCCCTAAATTTGCTAAAGAATTTGGCAGTGACCTAAACTTTTGAAAGTCACACCTACAGCGCCCACGCGCCTATGCGGCAAGCCCTTTTGGTTTGAAAATAAAAAAATCTTCCTCATCCACTCTATACTGCAGAGCATGAAGACTTAGCTCGTTTCCTTTTTTAGTCTTTTGGAAAAAAAAAAAAAAATCAGCCGATATTTACTATAGCAAAATGCTAAAATAATCAGGTGAGAACAAATTGATCACAGATGAGCTCTCGCTAACCGTCATAGACTACGTTTGGGTGTTAAATTATTTAAGAGCATTTTACAACTAACAGAGGGTTGATCGACTTTTCGTGTTATTCCTGAATCTAACTTACGTTAGGATGACTAATTATTTTTTGAGGTAATTGCTCTGTTTTAGATAAGCCCTCTGCTCGAATTTATTTTCTATTTAAACCAGGTTCGGATCAATCTGATGTACTGCGCTAAACATTACATATCGTCTATCTTAGTTCGAATGCTTTACATAACTTTTACTTGTTTTTACGCAATTTTTCATTGTTTTCTTATATGTTTTTGTTCGCACCGTAACATAAATTGCCTAAAAACATTGAATATAAACAATATCGCCGACAACTTCCTTAAAAAAAAAAAAGAAATAAAAAAAAAAAAAAAAACAACTTTGTAAAAAGCTACTAAAAAATCATTAGCAACGTGCAACACACATGAATACACATCTATGTATTGCACATATCATATACCATTAACTGACAGATATAAACATAGCACAAAACACAAAACTATATATTACTTTAACTTAAACACAGGGAGAGAGAAAAATAAAGAGCGAAAAAAGATAAAAATACAAAAACGTGAATAAAAAAAAAGAAAAAAGACCGGTCATAAAAACAATTTGTAACGGCTACAACAAATGGGCAACAACAACAAGAAGAAAGAACAGCAGTAACTGCAAGTTGATGACGTGTCAACGTGAATATAGTGGAAGGAAGGAAGATACATGCCACACTTGGACACCCGCACGTACACACGTTCACATAAAAAAAAAAAACATATATATATATATGTATATATATAGACTTAAAAATGAAAATAAAAAAAATGAAAATTTACTTAACTTATGTTGTTGGTGGCGCTTTACAGAATAAACCCATATTGCTTTGATGGGCATTTCGTGCGGTTTTTATTATGTTTAAATAAAAAAACAAACAAACATAGAAGACGCCTTCTTCTTCCGCTTTCTTGAGTTATAAAGCATGGCATAAAATAACAACAATAAAAGCAACATATGTTTTAAAATCATTTTGCTTTTTTATTGTAATACAAATAATACAAAATCTTGAGAAAAAAAAGTTTTGTACGCTGTGGCGCGTCAACAACATCGTCGTCGTCATCATCATCATTATAAAATGTCGTCACTAGTTTTATCGTAACACTAATAGAGTGCACTACGTACTGAAGTACGTACCAGTGGATGTATGTCAGTCAGTCAGTCAGTCAGTCAGTTGTAAGAGCATTTAGTTAGTCAGTCAAATAAGTTACCGCACAGCTACAAACAAACACAAACAACTTCTTATTCTCCGTTCTTTTCTTTTTCAAACGTTCTGTTTCATGCTTTTACTTGCTCTTTATTTGCATGTATATTTTTCGTTGACTTCTTAGTGTTGGTTTACGCGTTTGACGCGCCTTTTTTTTTATATATTTGCGTTATGCGGCACTGTGTTAAAAACCTTGGGTAACTTTCTGCTTATTGCTGTGCTGCTGGTATTTTACGCTGTTGTCATATGTTTGATTGTATCTGCCTAACGTGAACAAACAATCATTCTTTGTTGCTTTCTTCGAATGTCTCTCGTATGCCGCTAACGATACATGCGCTCACATGCTGAAGGTAGAATGAAGTTCTTAACTTGAAAAGGGACGAAGAAATACATAATTGAAGCTCACAATAAAACTATACGTACGTCCCTTGTAAAAATTTCAATTGATAAAAAAATGATAGATCGTATCTGTTCGCATTTCTGCAAATGAAAGGAAAAAAAATTTTAAAATTGGAATTCGGGCTTTAATAAAATTTCGGTAGCACGATTTGGAAGATTAAAATTTCATAACAAGCGAGAAGTTTTCTTTTAAATAAAGCGGCGAATAAGTTATAATAAATTATTAGCCAGTATTTTGGATAATGATCGAAAAAGTGATCCGATACGAATCAATTCCGAAACAGAAAGACGTTAGTATACCAATTGAACATAAGAATACACGTCGGGCAGGTAGACGGATGGAGACATCAATGTTATAGAAACAGGCAGAGACAAATTTAGATCCAAAAGGTGATTCTGAATCCATCGGCGTAATACGCCGCTCGTTTATCTCAAGCCTACAAGATTACAAGACGGACGGACGGACAGCGAAGCTAAGACTGATTTAGAAAGTGATTCTGAATCTGGTTATATCCACTCAGCAAGTGATCCTGAAACGATCAGTACAATAAAAAATTGATCTGTCCCAAGTACTTCTGAGTGCTGTAGACATTCGCGAAATTGTCTACCACAAGTAGTGTAGAGTATAAAGAAAGAAGAATTTTTTTTATTATTTATTAAAATAATTCATGATTAACATATTTGAATATACTTGCACTTGCCTATACGTGCAGAAAATTCAATTATGTAAGCTGGCGTGAAAATATTTTCGTAACTCACTCATATTGATTGTTCTTCATAGGTTCTCAGTTCGCATTTTTCTATGTTAACTTACAAACTGTAGAACATAGATCGAAATGCAAATGATAAATGCTTCGAAATTATTTAGCTTACGATCGTTTTTATTAGAGAGTTTAAAAATTTGGCAATTTACTCAAACGAAAAAGCTATTGTTCACGCCAGCAAAGCCTGAAACTCTTAGATTTGACAATAAAACGGGTTAGGTTAGGTTTTAAAAACTAGTTTCTAGAATATTTATTTAAATTCATAGATCATCAATTTAACGATACGTTTCAGCTTAAGGTTGTACAAGATGCCAAAACGAATTTATTCGGTGTAACTTATTTCACTTTACTAAATCCCAATCCTAAAGCTATGTACGCATTTCACGACGTTATCCAGTTTGCACAAACAAGATTTAATTTCAAAATTCTTCATTTTTAGATATATTTCACCATAAATCGGGAACTTTGTAGCCAACCAAATTAAGTTAATGACCGTCATAAAGCCTTAATTGAAAATAATTCTTATGCAATTATTAGAGGCATTACCGCGATTTTAGAATAAACAAGAGAGTTGTTATCAGACTGAAAAATCCTAATCTTGAACATACCTGTTTATGTTATATGTTAAGCGTAATGATCTTGAAGTATTTTTGAAAGAAAGCGAAAAACCGGACATCAAAAGTGACCACGCTTTAATACAACAGACTACATTAAAAGTTCGATCGAAAATTAAGTCATGATAGCTGGACAGCCGGAAAATATGTTGCTTCCAAAGAGCACGCAATTCAGTTCACTTCCAATATCCTAACAACGAATTTGCATCACGAAAAATTCCCAAAGTTAACAAGCCACAGAAAATCAAAAAATTCTAGCAAAGACACTGTAATGATGATAAGTCTTTGACTAATCGTGGAAATCTATTAAAGCTTTCTCGAAAAATGAAGCGCCTTGCTAGTACAAATTTGCCATGCGCAACATTCGCTCATCATTTATTTTGAATTTATTTTCTGTTTCATTAAAAGGAAATTCGCGACGACTATCGAAAATTTGTAAATTAAACTTTTAACTCTGAAATATAATCAAAGACACCTTTAAGAAAAAACATTGATTCGTTGATATGCACTTAAAAACAAAAAAAAATGCGTTGTTGAAAAATTGGAAAAAATCCGGGAAAAATATGCAGTAAAAAAAAACTCATAGAAACAAAACATTCAGTAGTTACTCCTTGTCTTGTTTGTAAACTAAAAAATAGGTTGATTTTTGCACCTATTCTTTTCCTAGTTATGGGCGAATCCATTATCACGATCGGATTTGTAACTTAACTTATTGAGAGTGGTGGGGACAAATTTAAGGTCGTCATTATCTATAGAGAGTGTCGAGCACTTTAGTGGTGATCGACATAAAGAAAAGAGAGTTCGAGCTGATCGTATATCTGACGAAAGACTGTGACGGTAGACTGTGATAATCTTAACAATCTTTCAGAAAAAGTAAACCTCTAGTCTCAGATTAAATGTATGTTCGGACGGTGCATGAAGGGTGTCATAGGATAGTTCGGATTTTAACCTTCAATTACAAGAAAACCGGTCTGTTCTTTATTAAAAGGGCGTATGTCAGTAAGTCAATCTACTTGATGGGAGATCGATTAGCATTTTTTTTTTTCATTCTTAATTTGATTGCGACATTTATAAAACGTTCATCTTAGTTGGCGACCCCAGTTTTAAGAAATGTAAAATTTTTCACAATTCGATTCGATAGAAATTAACTCATATTTCACCCTATTCACCCTAGCATGGTATACTGTACGGTTCTATATGTATATGTTACGAAGGCAACGACAACATTTTAAACACTTCTTCAATACTCCGATGGGTATACAGGAAAAAAAAAGAAAAAAAAAAAAGAAAAGCAAAAATCTCTGGCACACTTTTTCTTTACAATCTGCTTAAAAGCTTATCCTAAGAAAAAGTCTCAAATCGTTTACTAACACAGCACACACATGTCCGTACATAAGGACATACACTTTTATATAAACACAAATCAACAAACTCTGTAAAAAGGAAAAATAAAAAGAAGAGAGAATTCTGCAAACGATAAAAACGAAACGAAATCCAACACGGAGACATATCAGCAAACTAACAAATGTGTAGACAAACAGACAGACGGAAGGACAAATAGACAAACAGCTGTACTTACCTATGTAGCAAACAAACACATGCAAAGGGGCAAAACAAACGGGAAACAAACTGTTTTTAAGTGAAAAACTCTGAACCTTTAGAGAGAATAAAAGACATTTTTGTAGACACTTGCCAGACACACTTTTCACAAAACACTCAAACTCCAGCTGAGGAGAGCAACAGCTACTACTGCTAGCAAGAAGAAAAATAAAATGAAAGCAAAAATAAAAATATAAAAAAAAAAATAAAAAAATCTGAAATAAGAGAAAAAAAAAAAAAAAATAAGAAAAAAATAAAAGAAAAACAA
>CCAG010014009.1:0-11492 GCA_001077435.1 Glossina morsitans morsitans | reverse complement strand
AGTACGCAAGTATTATAAGGCCTACGGCGCCTAATGTTTTTCAAAGAAATAATACAGCTACTACTTAAGCCTCAGCAACTATTGATAATGATCAGATTAATTTTGAATCGAATCTTCAACATTCTCTAGGTCAAGCAAATGCATAAATATGGAAACATTTCTTATTAAATGCGAGCGGGTTAATTAGTAGTTGATGGGGATAACTTCTCCGTGTTCCAAAGCTAATTGTACGTATTGTCAGAGTTTCTTGGTGGTTTCAACTCAAGAGTGTTCACGAAAATGCAACTTTCCCCATTAATCTCGAAAAGCTCATACGATATGAATTTCGATCACCAAGCATTTTTTTTTTTTTTTTGGCGCATATATTACCAGTCAACCAACCCCTTGAAAAAAGTAAAAATCGCTTTAGTTGTATGTTTTGCAAAAAGAAAAACTAAGTGCGGGTGGATGTTTATACGATCGTATATGTGTATGTGTTTTTATGTGCTTGCACGCGTGTATGTGTAAAACGTGTGTTTTGGGCAAATAGAAATAAAAAAAAAAATAAAATGAATTTTTATTCATAATTTAGCGACCAACGTTAACTATGGCTGGATTTTTCTATGCAATCAACTTGCAAAGGGGTGGCAATCAAAACGCTATGAATCTCTCATTCCTGTCATTCTCTATCTATTTATACATACTTAGACATTTTTTTTTTTTTTGCATTATTATAATTAGTTAAATATCTCTACCCTTGCTGTTAAGTACGTTATGAATTTTGGTTTTCTTTTTTTTTTTTTTCTCTCATAATTTTATGCATATTTTGTCTTTGTATGTTAAGAAATGAAAAAATAAGTAAAGTAAAGAGAAAAAAAAATGGGAAAATAAAGGAAAAAGAAAAAAAACAAAAAGCTTTAACGAAAACATGTTAATGCTGGACGCGTGTCTGAATTCAAACTTTGCCTTTAAGAGCCCATGCATATGCTCATATTCTTCTAAACATGATTGTATGCTTGTGTTCGCTAATAATTTTTTCAATTTAAAAAAAAAATTGTTTTTTTCTTCTTTTTTTTTTTTGTTGATTAATTTAACCCTGATTTCTTATTATTAGTTCTTTATGCACACAACTCATTTATAAATTTCTTTATTTATTTTTCATTTTTTTTTTCTCCTTCTCCTCATAATGATTGAAATTTTTTTAATTGTTTTCTTCGCTTTCTGCTTCTTCTCCCTGTTAATTGATTTGTACTTTATTTTTGTTGATTATAAGGAATTTTGATTTCAATCGAATGAGAAGACGAGCGCATCTTCACCGACTATTCAATGAATTCCTATTTAGTTTCATTTAAATAATTTTCAACTTTTTTTCATCTGTTTTTTTTTTTCCTTCCGATCATTTAAATAAATTTTCTATACTTAATTGAGATGACGTTGTCGCTGACGGCTTTTTGCTTCTAAGTAGAAAAAGTTCACGGTAACGATATTTAACCTTTTCTTTTGTCTTACTTGCATTTCTATTACTTAATGCGCACCGAAATTATGTCAAATAATTGAAAAATTAAGCGACTATTGTCGATTATAAGACAAATTAAAAGTCAATTTTCGTACCCATTAACGAAGACGACAAGCACATTAAATATCTGACTCTATTTGTAACATGTTCGAAGTAGAAGAAGAGTTATGTACAAGAGCGAGGAGAAATGCTTGTGGTCCACGATCTTAAAGTCAATATGTTGTGGACTTTATTGTGATGTATAAGAATAACTTAAAGTTTTGTTGTTGTTGTTAATTTCGTACCAAGCTTCATAACAATTGAGCAGTTGTCGATATTTGATTTCCTTTATCTACAAGACAACTGCATCTAACTTTTTGTTCGCTTATAATTCGGCTATGAATTTAATCGAATCTCTATAACTCATTACACAAGCATTTGTCTATAATAGAAGTTTAGCATACAGAGAAAAAAAGCATATATTGAAAAGTTTTGATCTCGTTGTCGATTATGGCCGCGACTCGATCTTACTCTTAAATTGAAGTTGAAGAAGGCTCTGGTGAATATTCACTTTGGCTTAGATAGATTGTGTACACAGCAGTGACATTTTACATCATAGATTGCAGGTGGACGGACAGAACAACTGTGTAAAAAGAGGGACTTTTCAGCATGACCTCACCTTAAGTGCAACAAGTCCAAACAGTCGAAAAATTTTGTTCACTTATAACTTTGTGAGGGTGTGACTTATATTTTCTAATTCCCGCCATGAATAGTAAGGTCTTCCATAAAACAAATTCAGAAAATTTCATCTTTCCATTTCCCATAATTTATTGGTAATGAACAAAAATTAACTTATTCTTGCATGGAAAAAAGACGTGACATCAGTTTACGCTTTACTGTGGCTGTGTCCTTTGACCGGCTCACTTGTGCGATTTTCAATACTAGTCTTCTTACAAGAACTTGTAATGTTTCCGTCAAATTGGAAGTCGATACGGCCAGGAGGGTGTCACTAACACACAAACACGCAGAGAGACAAACATGGTTTGATCGCTGATCAAGAACATTTGTATCCTATAAGATCCCTGAAATTTCCTTTTGCTTTTTGCAAGCATTATGACAAAGTGAATATACTTCCATTCTTGAGCGGTGGATGCAATAAATAAGCACAAAAATATATCGGTCAGAGTCTCAAAAGAGTATTTTCAGTGAAATGACGATATAGATGTTTTCAATATCTTTCGCGAAATCACTTCACAAATGGATTGTATGGACTGAAGAATCGCTGGAAAAAGGGTGTTGAAATATTTTGTTTAATCTAGAGGCGACTCTTTCCTTTTTCTCATATTCACTTACGTCTATTACGTTTGCCTTTGAAGAGGACGCAAGAATGGTAGAACTGCTTACTCTATTTTATCGAAAAGGCATTAATTAGGTGCTAACATTTTTGCTCAGTGCGGCTGCGGATTCGTAAAATATTCCTAACTACGTCTTGCTCATTCCGTCTCTCCCTCTTCCCGTCTCTCCCTCTTCCCGTCTCTCCCTCTTCCCGTCTCTCCCTCTTCCCGTCTCTCCTACCTTCCCTCACCCATTCTCTCTCTCTCTCTCTCTCTCTCCTCTCTCTCCTCTCTCTCTATCTATCTATCTATCTATCTCTATCTCTATCTCTATCCTCTTTCCCTCTTAACCTTGCTTCCCCCTGTCACTCACTCATTCATTGAAAATATTATTTTTACCATTTCTTTTGTTCGATTTATCCAATTATAGTCATTATATGTATGCGTTTGTTAAGATATCTTGAAACCAAATCATTGTTAACAAAAATTTTGAGCAAACGTTTTACACGCTACCCATAAAGAAAGACAGACACGCACATGCTCGATTGTACCTATTTGTTGTTTATAAAAAACAAAAATATGTTCGATATATAAGATTGTTTTTCTGGCGAATGGACATTTACGTTTGAAAGAAAACAAAACGCACAAAAAAATATTACATTCAATTCACGCAGAATCTTTTGATACGCACAACATGATTGTTTTACTTAATTTTCGTTTCTCGTAAATACATTTTGCATAATAATTAACTTAGGCAAGCAATGAAATAATCGTAACATAATGTACATATATGCTCGACCAGCTCGTATGCAAACATTAAGTGCCCGTAGATATGCTTCATCTCCTAAAGACGATTCCAGGGCAGCTTCGTCCAACGTTCAAGAGAGTTTCAGCCGAAGAAAACTCTGCATCGACTGAAGAGATTTTAAAAAATTAAAGAAAAAGATCCTTTTAACAATTACAAGTTAATCTTAATGGATTGTGTTATATAATCTTTTGATGTCCGAATAGTGATTTCGATAAGACTTGACGGATCTAACGGAGATAACTGCTTGCTTTTTAACATTCTATGACCGCTTTAGATGGCCACGCATTTGAAAATCTTTCTTACACACCCTGTGTTGGGCATAACGAAAACTCTATAAATATACTTCAATAATTAAATCTGTCAAACTTAAATGGCGCTCAATTAAACAATGCATACATACACACACATTCATATATAAGCAAATATACACAAATTTAATTCTATTGAATAGATTGTTATGAGTAGAATTACATCAGCGTTTTTTCTCTTTTTTATTTTTTTTTTTTTATTTTAAATAATTTAGATTTTCTTCTACACACATAACATATATCATATAACACTATCGACGTAATATGTGTTAGTAACACCAGTCTACAGTCACTTCGCTTAATAGGCACCGCCAACTGTAGCTTATAAAAATTGGACCATTGAACTTGAAAATTAAACCTAAAAAAGCTTTTTATCGTCGCATAAGCAACAAACATGCTCTCGCAACAAAAAATGACATATTTTTCGAAATATTTTGTTAATTAAAAGATAATTGAATTATCTGCTAGAAGAACTACTAGTGGCAAGTTTTCGGTGATTGTGTCGAGAGGCACTTCTTTAATATGCATATCAAAGTCGGCCAGACAAGGTATCGTTTAGTTCATTATATAACTGTCCGTCCGTCTATATCATTTGTATATTAAAAATTTTTCCTAGCTAAGCAAATTGCATGCTGGATAGTGTGCGCTAAACAAAAAATTGTTTTTTTTTTACTTTATTTGTAAACCGGTGTAACCATCAACGGTCAACGCATTATATTCAATTGTTGTTATTAATTTTGTTGTTATTTCAAGTGTCTCTAATGAGAATTTTGTTATTAATTTAAAATATTTATTTTATTTACTGTTCATTTGTCTTTTCGCACATTACTGGAAAAAATTACACACATTCTCATATAAATTCCGTCATTTAATGGCGTCATTTTATGAACTGTAGATATTAGCTTTTACCTAACATGTGAATAAATGAGCGCATCGTATTAAACAAATTAAATAGCTACCTAATTAGGTTTTGTTCTTTTATTCCAAATATACATAATGCATAGTATATCCAAGAGGCGACGAATTTGTTTGAATTGTGTGATTGCCTTAACGATAATTAGCTCGTTATTGTAAAGTAACAATTTAAAAAGGGGGGCTTAGACCATACAAGGTATGTAAAAAGATATTATGAGAAGAGAGAAAACTTTCTTGATATTATTATTATTATTATTATTATTATTAAAAACTCTACCGAACTTGAGATGTGAACGCACAACCATTGAATTGCAGGTCGCGACTCTTGCCTACTCGGCCACTCAGGCAGGATATTTTTTTTTTATATTACTTTCTGATCTTACTTTCTGATTTTCTTCTCTCTTTTGAGGTTCCTTCAATTTGCTAACATCGACCACGTAATTACGGTATAGCACTCTCTCCGAAAAGATTTGTAAATTAAATCGAATCTTTCAAAGAATTTTACTTTCAGTAGTCGGTGTGTAGCTGTCGCTACCGAATAAAGTCGATTTTAATATTGTAATGCTACTTGAGAGGAATTTTACGATCGAAAGATGTTTCATTCGATAGTAAGAAAATAAGCATTATTTTGCGGCAACGGTAAATTCATTACTCGTTGCAGCGAGTCGATAGTACTTAGTTACCAACTTCACTCGTTATCAGCAGCTATAGACCGGTTGTAGAATGTTTGCCCATCAAAAACAACAAGAATGAAGAGAATATTGCGGCCTTAGTTAGCAAGTTGTAAGCACACGCCTAACGTGCCTCGGTGTCTCGATTCGAATGTCTCCGACTTGTATTTTCCAGTAGACGATAGTAGGTGGCGTTCTCGAGATCCGAATTTGAGTAATTGAAATCACCTTAAGCAGCATGCTTGTCGAAAGACATGTTTCGTCTGATAATGAAGTAAGAGATAGAATAACGACATCAGATTATTCCAACTGTCAATAGCTAAATGAAAATAGGGTAAATAAATGGATAGGCTTTGTCGTTCTTAAAGCTCGTACCTCTTAAACTATTTAATGTACAGTAAATAACTTATACAATTTAAATAATAATCACTACTTAACTGTTGCCCTTCCTTGACTGCTTAATTTTTAATCATTTCAAATGAAGGCCGTTTTTTTTTTTTTTGTGTTTAATGTTTTCCTTTTTTAAACTAATTTAAAGTATAAAATCGATATTTACGCCTGCTGCGTTAACTTTGCAAAGTTTATATTTGTAATGGCTGGGCTTGTAAATTAATGAGTAATGAAGGGAATAGGAAAATATTCGAGCGAATGTAACGCACATTAAGTTATTATAATATTATTATATATGCAAAAAACCTATATGCGTCCAATGGCTTTACCTTCGTAAATACACAATACAAGCTCATAGCGCTTTCTTTTACATCATTACCAGGATATAAGGTGGTTGGGGTTGCCAAAGTTTAACTAAAACAGTTCAGGACTTAAAATATACAAATGCTTGCTGACTATAAACCGATGTGAGAAAAATTTTTTTTTTTATTTATTGTCCACATAATCTCAGTTTACGTCGCTAATGTAATTTTAAATGGAAATTTGAGGACATTGAGGTGATTTTGGAAAGTGATGTAGATGAAGCATGACAATAGTTAGGTCGATAGCAATCGAAAGAATTTGTCTTCCCTGTAAACCGCACCTTAATGATCTCACGTGTAATCTCATGTATCTTAACAACTGTGGGTGCTTTAGAGGTCAAATTTGAGAATTTACTTATTGTTATCACAGGATGTACATTATAAGACAACGTATGTACCGTTTTGCATAAGAAGGGGCTAGAATCTGTTTGCGATAAGAAAATCTCCTCCTCAAACGTGTACAGTTTCTACTTAAAAGATTTTCTTCGCAATAAAAATCAAAAAAAAAACTAAGAAAACTATCCCTAATGAAATCGGGACAAATTATGCTTTCGCCATAAAAGCTGCTGTCGCATAAAAGCAAGCCAGATGGTCATTGTCAGACATATGCTTTCAAAAGGTATATGCGATGGTTTCATGGATCTTTAGGAACACGTTTCTTTACTAGGGCACTTACTTCTGTAAAACGTTTTCGATTGCTTTTCTTTTCATATGCTCCGTATAAAGATTGTAGTCATTGACAGTGTGAAACGTTGTCCTTACGATCGCGACCGAGAGTGAAAAAGAAAGTTCCATAGCGCGTAATGTTCTCTCAGAGTCACTTGTGACTTTTCTCGCATTAGAGGGAAATTTTCTTCTTCGCTTCTCTTCTCTTCAACTGTCAATTTATTCGCACTTTGCCGCACGTTCGATTTACTTATGTTTTCGTATATAAAGAAAATCGCAGAAACGTTTTGGTAAAATTTTAAACTCCAGTTACGCAATACGCTAACTGTGTGTTTTGGTTTTCAACCAGGTTTCCTCACAAAAACTCAATTTTGCAACGCTACGTTTATTATCGAACAGTATACCAGCATAACAAAACCCAAGAAATGTACTACAATCTGAATGCATTTGAACTCAACACGCCCTTGTCAAGTGAATTCACTGATATTAGCAAAGAAGTAAAGACCAGTTCGACATGTCCGTAAATGAAAATGATGATGCTGGTAATGGGCTTAACAATTGACGCTATGCTGCATTTGATCTGAGTCTCACAGTTTCTAAGCACGTCATGGTATCTATTATTATAATAGAAGAAGTGTAGAGTGGCAAGAAAACTAAAGAGGTGCGAAAGATGACTGGGTTGGAGTGGATTCCGGAAGTCACAAGTTCAAGTTTTCGAAAACAGTTCCTGCATAGATTCACGCTATCATTACTTCCATAAAACACAGTATTCTTCTGTATTCCGACTGCTTACAAGGCCATGTGTACGAATTTAAGCAAATCACTTAGATTATTTCAACCTCGGAATGTTCGGAAATATTTAAACCATTTTTTAGCTGGTGCTTCGACCAAACACTTAAGGTTTTATCAGAAATGAAAGTCGAAATGCTTTACTTTCGTTATTAAATATCGAAAAATTATACTTTGTTTCCATATAAGAACACACTTCCATTCGAGCCCTTACGTGGGAGCGGGCCCAAGCAGTCCTAATTTAGAAATATATAAGTTTCTTGCCGAAGACCTCATTACTCTTCATTTGTTTTATTCAACAGCGAGTATTGAAAGTTCGACTTCCTTACCTGGCAAGGGTTTGCTTTTCATAAGAGTCTTTGTAAGGACTTAAAATTTTCAAACCACAAATTCCAACCATAGATCCAAATTTAGTATAGTTAATCTTTATATTATAAGGCAATTTTCACTGTGAGATACTGAAAACTAGACTATTTTTCTGACTAAAGACTTAGCTTTCGTAGAAATTATTACATGGAGAACTTGTCAAAAGACTAGCCCATCCGATCCGAATTTTTCACGCGAATCTGATAAACCGACGTACTATTACTCTACTATTTTTGTCGAGAAATTTTGAGAATCGATTGTTTTTAGAGGCTCGCCGCAAAAGTGCTCCGCTCCAATCGATTTTCAAGGCAGTTCGTTGGTAGACCAAGTGAGGGCACGAAACTCATGAGAATATATATAAAATTGCAACTTGTGAGTCGGGCACTAAAATATATGTATGGACAGCAGACAGACAGACCGACAGGCATGCGAACTTAAAAGTATTCAAAAAATGATGTTCTGACAAAAGTTGGAACTATCTTAAGTCATTCTGAATGTAAAGCACATCGGCACAAACTTAATACACATCGTACCGCAAGTGGTGTAGGGAATAAAAACATGCCTATAAGATATTCCAAAACCTTGAACTTCTTATTCTCAAAGGCGATTTTTCAAAACGGGAAGCAACGCATTTAAAGTCCATAAATTATTTAAGTAATTTTTTTTTTTTTTTTTTTTTTTGATATATAAGTAGAGGATCATCCCATTTTGTGTTTCCCAAATTAAACGTAAATAAAACATAGTGTTGATTGAGATTTGGATCAAATTTATTTTCAATATATTATTTGGACTTTGCTATGACTTGTGGAATACAATACATATGCAACAATGAATCCATGACTACATTTCGCGCATATGGTCTGAAGCTCGTATTTGACTAAGTAATTTCGCAAATAATAATTATTACCCCGTGGTTGTGAAGAAAACAAATCCGATGTTCCTCAAGGAATTTTACGTGTACAAAAACAAGGTGATAACGGAATTTTTGCTTCGACTTGGATAATATGTGGTACCACATGTCACACATTTCCTGACAAAATCTACTTATTGAGAAAAAACTCCCATGATGCGATTGAACTCCATTGGAGTTTTTTTTCGGCATTAGCTTACTCCAATACACCACAAACCCTCAATGGTCGTATTCACCAAGATTTATCGTGGTATTGGTGAAATAAGAGCACATTTTTACGGGAAAAAATGCAAAAATTGTCGCAGGTAAAAAAAAAGAAGACTCTTATTATTATGTGATCTGTTACATACATAAAACCCTTTTGTAATGTTGTCATTCTTTTCTTCTTTCCTAATGAGTAACAATAAAGGCGTTGTGCTACGCTTAGGGTAGAATAGTATGACTGACCCTTTTATCATATACGTTTGCCTTGAGACTTTGCGACAAATTCGACTTTAGAGCTTTCATTTTATAATTTCTATTATTGGCGAAGAGCGGCAACTCTATCTGATACAAACCCTTTGTTTTGGTTCGCGTACACATATACGCACGCACATAAATATAAACAATAAGAAAGTCATCGAAGAAGACAATACACCGCACGGGTCTTAACGGCGCACACAGCCAAGTATTAGCGAGTAAAGGCGAGTTTTTTATTCCATGTATATGCCTACATGTGTGTAGTTGCTTGAAAATTATATGCACACGATTTAACACAAAACGATGGTTTTTTATAATTTATTTGATATTGTTTTGTTCTCGCATTTAAAAATAAAACAAAACAGCAAAGACAAAAAAAACATTGATTTTCTATGTTATCGCTAATTTTCTTAAAACGCGAATAATGCTTGCATTTTTTTTAATGGACATGAAAAAAAAAACCTTATTATCGATTATTTCGACTTAATGTGCATTGTTGTTGCTTTATTTTATATTATTTTGCTAACATAATTACATGCTATATGTGTATACTTATATATTAAGTGAGTGAGACAGAGAAAGAGAGAGAGAGGGAGAGAATGCCTGGCAGGGGTGGTAACTTATTATGATGAAATTTTGCGTGTTCAGCACGCTTTACACAAAAACAATATAAAAGTGTGTATATGAATATGATTATAAAGCACTCATACACTTATGCACATGCATTCAGGTTCATTACACACTAGTTAAGCATATACTTGCATACACACTTGCATTCTATATATGCGAAAATTTAAATGAGACAAGAAAAAAAAAGAAAAGAAAAGATATGATAAACATCGTCCGCGAGCAAACCACCCTTTGTGACTTCAAAAATAGTATTTCGTTTGCTGCTTTCACCTAAATGAGTTGCGCCAATTTGAAAATGCTAGTTACGCATTTGAACGGAAAAAAGTTCAATACCAACATCGGCGAAGGCCTTCCTCACTTGCGGGTTTTCAATCACGCTATTGATAAACAGACGGATCTGAAAAAATAAATCGATCCCGCTATTGGACTCAAAGCATACTTGATCAAGCTCGAGTACTGACAACGCTGCATATCTTAACAGACACGGGCTAAAGCAAACAATGTCGAAGTCTGTAGACTATGATGACCACTTTAACCTCTTAGCTGTAGTTCACCTATTTCTTCGCATGCGTTTCGAACATTTTCGGGGCAGTAACTCGTCCCTAATAGATGGTTCCAGTGGCGAAAGCCACGCTTATACAAATCAGTTTTATAATATGCCAAAATAAAGAACTGATAAGGAATGCTAAAAAAACTCCCCCTCTGAATTGCTTTTCTCTTGGTGAAGGCGGGCAGGCAAGACAACAAGTGAATTGATGGCAACAGTAAAGAGATGCTAGATATTATCCACTAGACTAACAGGTTCACCTTCACGTTCTCTCTTCGGGTGTGACAATTGTATATCGTCCAGGTACACTAACAGCTGCTGTAGATCTCTTAATACGTTCACCTTTCACCAAGCTATAAGGCAGCCTTCATGGTTTATGTATATCATTAAAGACTAAACGAACGTTAGCGTAATCAAGCATTGTTTGTTTAATGTATTTTTCCAAAGAAAATAAATTGAATTTTGTAAAGAAATAAAGACATAATTTAAAAAATATTTTAATGCTTCGAACGGACCAACGAATATTTTATAGGTTTCCAATCTGAAATTCTTTTATTTTTATTTATTTTGAATTAAAATCAGATTTATAACACGCCAAACAGTAGCCAAAGAACAGAAACAGAAAAACCTGAGAAAATGTTCGGTAAAAAAAAAAAAAAAAAAGAAAAAAAAAGAAAAAAAGAAACCTGATAAAAGTGACGCATAAGCACGTTTTAGGCCATAAATACGAAACACTTTTACACACATACCAGTCGTGCATGTATATAGAATGCATCAAGTTTTATATGGCAGGCTTGATACAATACCTGCAGCTTTTTTTCTTCTTTTATGTATTTTTTTTTTTTTTTTTTTTTTTTTTTTTT